>BLSH010356254.1:25348-40262 GCA_018402905.1 Glandirana rugosa | reverse complement strand
GCTTATACTCGAGTATATACGGTAATAATGAATTCCGCCTGGCTTGGGTGGAGAGAAGGATCTTCTGCTAAGAAATGAGATATGGCTGAAAGGCCAACCTCGTGTGGTATAGATGTATAAAGGGAGCAGACATCCAAGGAGGCCCATAGATAGGAAGGTTCCCAGTTATACGGCTCTAGGAGTTCCATGAGATGCGTTCCATCTCGAATATATGCGGGCAGGGCCTGGGCTATGGGCTGCAGAAAGTGATCCACATATTGTGAAAATGGGGATGTGAGGCTTTCCATAGATGCTATGATGGGGCGTCCTGGTGGATTAGTTGCATCCTTATGTACTTTGGGAAGATGGTAGAAGTAGGGTACATTGTAAAAGGATCTGTGAAAAAAGGCTTGTTCGCTTTTGGTGAGGACACCTTCGACGAAGGCCCAATTCAAAAGTCATTTGGAATCTGAGGTGAAATCAGGCAATGGATCGCATTTCAATTTCATATAGGTGTTTGGATCTGAGAGGAGGCGGTGGGCTTCTGCTATATACACTGATTTATCCTGGAGGACAATACTCCCTCCTTTATCCGCAGGTTTGATGATGATGTTGTCATTCTTTGTTAAAGCCTCCAAGGCAAGATGTTCTTCAGGAGTGAGATTCATGGAGCAATAGTGAGATTTATTGCAATGGTTTTTGTTGCAGAGCTCCTTCAAGTCATCATAGACCACCTGGTAGAATGTCTCTACATATGGTCCCTTGGACTGTGTGGGGTAGAAGGTGGACTTGGGTCTATATTTGGTATGCTGAATCTCGGGAGACGGGAAAGGTAACTGAGACCATATCAGGAGTTCGTTATCCCCATCGTAGTCTGCTGAGGCTTCGTTATATAACTCGCATAAGTCTTCCAGTGCCTGTAATTCCACTGAGGTGTCTAACGTAGATATAGTGTTTTCTGTAATGCTGCTTTCGGTGGTGGTGTTTTTGCTAGCTTTGATATTAAAGTGTCTTTTCAAGGTTAGATTGCGAATAAATATATTGAGATCCTTGAACATAGTAAAAGAATTGGGGAAAGCTGCGGGGGCAAAGTTCAGACCCCGAGTGAGTATAGAATTTTCTTGTGGGGTTAGCTTATGGCCTGAGAGAGTGTAAATTTTTACAGTTTCCGCAGTTTTATCGGATTCTTGAGATCTGCATCTATGTCTTCCCCCTCTTCTACCTCTTCTCCGAGTTTTCTTTTTGTGGTTGTAGTTGTTGTCATTGTTGGGCTGGAAGAGGGGCTTAGGCATAAAAAAGACTCGGTGGAAGATGGTCCATGTTCTGTTGCAGAGAATACCGCTGAAACGAAATTGGGGCCTGATGTGGGTGCCTCTGGAGGAAGGTTCTGATGTTCTTAGGTCCGCTTCAAAAGGATGGAGGGTGTCATGGGGGCCGGTTTTCCCGGTTCCTTATCTTGGGGGAGAGACCTGCCAATAGCTGAAGAAGAGGAATGGCCACCATCCATAGAAGTATGCGATGATGTGCGGACAATATCTTTGTGTTCTGGAATGGGGGAAAGAGTTGAGGGTGAATCTGGGAGAGAAGCAGGAGGGCTACTTTCTTCCTGTGTCCCATTGGTGGACTGCCTATCGTGATGTCGACTAATAACATTGCCTTTGTGATTGTTTTTTGTGTTTTTCTGTAAGTTCCTCATTCTGTTTTCCTTTCCAGCCACGGGAAATTTTTGGGCGATAGAGACCGCTGGTTTGGGTCGTCTGTGGGCTAATAGGCTAGGAAGAAGAGGAGGTGGAAATTGGGGGGATCTAATGATCCCTGGGGGCCTCTGAGATTCATACTCACAATTATGGGGACATACCCATAACCTTGTCCCATTCTTGCATACATTTCATGTCCCTATGTGCGTACTGTATATTTACCATCACACTCCCTCCTGGCTTCATCCTCGTAGCTCCAAATGACCATACATCAGCATGACCACGCATCCCTACTGATGTCTACCTATATATACACACATCTGTCCTTTTTTTATTTATTTATTTATTTTTTGTCTCTATACATATGGTTTGCTCTTAACATTTGGACATATGGACTTATGATACCTAATTTTATATGCCTGTCATTCACACGCAGATAATATTTAATGTTTTTAAAAATCCCATTATATTCATATTGAATCTGTATTTTACATGTTATCTTTATTTTAATTTTTAATTCTTAAACCTCCAACTTTATATCTACATCTCTATGTTTATTATTATGTTTATTATTATTTTTATTTTTCTTACACACCCCCATATATGAGAATATATATATATATATATATATATGTAGATTTCCTGTCCTCCCATTCATTGTCACACTAAGAGCCATAGATGGTGAGGAGATGGACAGTATTGTTATTTTGACCCCTAGAGGTCTTTCTTGTTTCACTTGGGAGTCCCTCCCTCCGGGTCTCCTATAATAGAGCCGTCCACCTTCCTCCCAGTCAGGGTCTGAAGAAAATACGAGACGTATTGAAACGCGTCACCCTATTGGCTCTACTTTCTTTGACGTCACTTCCGGGATGCCGCACTTCAGCTATTCACACTTCTGGCGCCTTGTGCGTTCCAACACGAGCTGCATACCATCTACGGAGTCTACAGACGACACTGGCCAGCCGATCGGTGACTCCACGAACAGCTCCAGTGACACCCCAGCACAGGCACCTAGCATGGACGTGATATAGCCTTCTCAGCTAAACGGACGTTATGTTTTCTCTTGTTCCGTCCTTTGTGAGTACCCATCCTCATTATTGTGCAAATAAATTGTGGTTTTTGATTTACTGCGCTTAGGTCTGGCGCACCTGTTTCCATTTCTATTTTTGCAGAGTAGTATATGGGTAACTACCATTCTGAAGTTGTGGTGTATGTCTTCAATACCTAGATTAAGCAGGGCTAGGCCTGGAGAAAAGTTTATTGGAATTCCCACTATTGTGCTGATTATGTGAAATACCTTTGGCCATATTTGAGATAACTTTTTGCAGGACCAGAGAGTATGGTAAAGAGTTCCAGTCTCCCCACATTGCCTCCAACATTGTGCATGCATCGTGGGATATATTTTTGCAATGCGGAAGGGGGTCAGATACCACCTCATCAGAATTTTATGTGACAGTTCCCATAAGCCTGCACACTTAGTGGCTGTAAGATTGGATGTGATGGCCGTTTGCCATTGTTCTGCAGAGAAAGTGGAAGCTAGATCTCCCTCCCATGCTAATAATGATGACGATTTGATAAGTGTCGTTTTATCGTTAATTAGTGAGTAAAAGAGTGAAATCCCTCCCTTAACCCTACTCTCTGATTGCAGGAATACAGCTGCTTTGTTTGGGACTGTACAATACTTGTTGGGTAATGTGTGTAGCATAGAAGTTGCCCGAAGATATGTATAGTATTCGGTATCCGCAAGTGAGTATTCCTGTTTGAGCGCCGGGAAGGGTTTTATGTTTCCATGTTGAGATAAGTCTGATATAGTGAGTATGCCCCTGGTTTTCCAATGAGCTAGTAAAAGTGCAGGAGATAGGTTAGATAGAGTTGTCAATGGAATTTGGAGGTTTCGGGTAGGATTCTCCAAATTTGTGTGTGTGAGAAAGTATTCCCACGTGAGTTTTGTGGCTCGGATTGTTGGGGAGAGCGAGCTTGGGGGGATTATTGTAGGTTTATGTGTATGCAAGTAAGCCAATAGATCTTGGTTGGGAACCTCGGATTTCTCTAATTCGCTCCAGCTAGAATCTGTTGTCTGTGTGAACCAACATTTGGCTTGTGACAGAATGGCAACTATGTAGTAGTCATAGAGTACCACATGTCCCAGACCTCCTGCTCTTCTTGATTTAATTAGCTTGCTAAAGGCGCACCTGGCTTTTTTTTGCCTTGCCATAGATAGCAGTTAAGAATGGATTGTAGGGTTTTAAAAAAACTTTGTGGTACTGGAATGGTGGTCGTTCTGAAGAGGTATAAGATCTGTGGCAGTATTTGAATTTTAAAGGCCGCCATTCTGCCAGACCATGGCAGTTCGTGCTTAGATAGATTAGATAATTATAGTTTGAGTTTGGCTAACCAAGGAGCATAGTTTGCAGTGTACATATCTTTAAGAGATTTTGTGAGTGGTATCCCCAGATATGGAATCCCCTCATCCTTCCAGGAGAAAGGATACTGGGATTCCAGTGATCTTCTAAAAGGTGTTGGTACTCCAATGTCTAGTATGTGAGATTTAGATTAATTTATTTTATAGTAGGAGATCCCATGGAATTTTTGAAGGAGGTCATATGTAGCTGGGAGTGATTGTTCAGGGTGGGTTAGTATTAGGATAACATCATCTGCAAACAGACTGATAACATGATTTTTTTGACCCACAGTTAGACCGTGTATTTGGGGATGTTGCCTTATGTAAGAAGCTAGCGGTTCCATAAGTAAATTAAATATTAGGGGTGAAAGTGGGCATCCCTGCCTTGTACCATTGGTAATTCTAAACGGTTGCGATAGTGATCCTGACGTATATACTCTAGCTGAAGGGCATGTGTATAAAGCTAAAATCGCAGATAACATTTGTCCTGAGAACCCAAACTTCACTAGTGTTGCTTGGAGGTATCCCCAGTGGATCCTATCAAACGCCTTCTCTGCATCCAAAGCTAGGAGCAGAGAAGGCGTTTTGATTTTACCTGTTAAGAGTATAATGTTCAGGAGTCTCCTGGTAGCATCAGAGGATTGGCGTCCCTTAATAAAACCTGATTGGTCTCTATCTATCAGTTTGGGTAGAATATCGGCTAGCCTCAGGGCAATCACTTTTGCATATAATTTTTTTTCAATCAAGCAACCTTTTATTATAATTTTTGACATGGAAAGACATTGTTACAGACTTAACATCAAACCGTGCGGTACAGCAAAAAGGAAAAAGGAAACATATTACTACAAGGTCAATACAGATATCATATATTAGAATGGCTTATACATCACACTCTCATACCACAGCCATCAGAGTCAAGCATTTTTTAAACCGGTCCTCTGTGCTCTGCCTAAGAACAGGAACATCATTCCACAAATCCTCTGGCCAATCTCATACCGTAAAAGGAATATTAACCAGCATTAGAGGTATATGCCTATATCATATACTAATATTCCCATCTGACCGTCAGATTGAAGTATTAAAGAGTAATATTGTCAAAGAGAAAACAACAAAAAGGAAATAAATCAAACTGGTAACACTTGTCGACTCCAGATGGGTTAGAGTCTTAATAGTCTGTCCACAAGTAGCTGAGGGGCTGCAAGTCTATTATCCTCCAACCAATCCTGCCATATTAACTCAAATTTGTGAGGGGCACCTCTGCGGGAGTATGCCCTTAGTAAAAAGGAGTTAACATAGGCTATCCACTGTCCCTTAGTTGGGACCGTAGGTGCCATCCAGTGTCTAGCAATCAGCTTTCTTGCCAAATATAACAACCTTGTGATCATAATGTATGTGCCAACTTGATACGTTTCAACATCAATTGCCCCTAGCAAGCACACCAAGGGAGTGAAGGACACTGGCATTTTGGATAATTCAGTTATAACCTGTGTAACCTCCCTCCAGTAGCGCTTAAGTTTCGGGCATCTCCAAAGCAAATGGATGAAATCTCCCGTGTGCACCTTACACTTCGGGCACAATGGTGATTCCCTCAGTCCCCATTCATGAAGTTTAACAGGCGCGCGATATGCTCTGTGTAGGATAAATAGCTGAGATAGCTTATGAGATGCCGAGGCCGATACCGCCGGGATCGATTCCAGCACCATATCCCACTGATCCTCATCTATCTCTCCCAGATCCTCCGCCCATTGTGCTCTGCATCTGAGCTCTGTACGGCTCTGTACGGACGTCAGTAGTGTTAAATAAGCTCTAGAGATCAGTCCTTTTTTAATTTTAGTCTTAATAATGTCCTCTAGCAGAAGTGATACTACTGTGGCTAATTTGCCATTTCGTTCTTGGGTCTGCAGGGCATGTCGGAGTTGGAGATATTGATAAAACTGTTTAAAGGACAAACAATATTCCTGAGTTAATTGTGCGAACGATCTCAGGCCCCCCTCACCATATAGTTGTGAGAAGAACCAGATACCCGCACACTTCCAATTGGAGAAGCCCTCCAATTTATTCAGCTCGGGATATCTTGGGTTATCCCATACTGGGGTAAAGCAGAGGGGTCCATCCACATGTAATAACTCCTTAGCTGCCCTCCACACCCTCTTGAGGAGATCCGCTGTCGGGTCCGAGCTCTGCATAGCCGGAAGATCCATTTCTAAATGGGAGGCTGCTGTCAACCTGGGGTTTGACCTAGTTAGTAACTTTACAATGGGATCTGGGTTGTCCACAATGCCCCATCCCGCCATCTGCTGCAATTGCCAGGCTAAAAAATATGTTTTAGAGTGGGGGACTGCCAGTCCCCCCTGATCCTTCCCATTTTGTAAAGACTTTAAACTAATTCTGGCTTTTTTCTTTTTCCAGATAAGGTCCCTAAACTGCGTGTCTATGAGGCTAAACCACCGGTTAGGGATCCACACCGGTGAATTGTGAAGAATGTAGAGGAGCTGTGGGGCCTGCACCATCTTTATTAAATTAACTCTCCCAACCACCGATAAGGGAAGTTTACACCATGTCTGACCTTTGTCTTTTTGCCTACCTAGTAAGGGTTTTAGGTTTAAATTAAGGTAGTCCCTCGGGTCCGGAGTTACTATAACTCCTAGATATTTGAAAGAACTGGCAATCGTAATTTGTTCCGCCCCCTGTGGTAAGGCAGTCCTCAGGGGGTCCACCGGCATGAGAATTGATTTTGACCAATTAATACTAAATCCAGAAAATTGGCCAAAATTAACAATTAGCTGCATTACTGCTTTAAGGGAACAGTCCGTATCACCAAGGTATAGCAGTGCATCGTCCGCGTATAACGAAATTTTATCTTCCATGTTGCCTCTACGAAATCCTACTATATCAGATCTGTTGGGTATCATGATGGCCAGCGGCTCCACTACTAGGGCAAAAAGCAGGGGGGACAATGGGCACCCCTGCCGTGTGCCCCTGCGCAGAGGTATAGGAGGGGACAATACATTATTGATTCGAATTCTGGCCGTAGGAGCAGAATATAAAGTTTTAACCCACCCAATAAACGATCCACCCAGACCAAATCTCTCTAATGTCTCCCAGAGGCAGGGCCACTCCACACTATCGAACGCCTTAGCGGCATCAAGCGAGAGTATGGCCCTGCCTCCTGGATCATCGGTGGGTACCTGTAGATTTAGAAACAACCTTCTGATCTTATCCGCTGTAGATCTAGCAGGTATAAACCCTGACTGATCTGGATCAATCAATTTAGCTATTACTTTGGATAATCTGGTGGCCAGGACTCTAGCAATTAATTTTACATCCAAATTCAACAAAGAAATGGGTCTATACGAGTCAGGATAAAGAGTGTTTTTTCTGGGTTTCGGTATCACCACTATGATAGTCTCATTCATAGTATCCGTCAATCTGCCTCCCCTGGTCACTTCAGCAAAGGTTTTCAACAGCACGGGCAGAAGAACTCCCCCGTATCGTGAATATACCTCCACCGGAAGACCTTCGGATCCCGGAGCTTTATGTTTCTGAGTCCCCGTCAGTGCATCAGTCAATTCTTCTATGGTAATTGGTGAGTTCAGTGTCGCCCTGTCCTCATCTGTCACCCGTGGAATAGGACAGCCGTCCAAAAATACCTTAAGATCTTCCACTGTATTCTGTGTTTTAGAGTCAGCATAGAAACTAGAGAAAGCTCTAATTATTTCGCATTGTAACTATGTCCCCAGAGGTCAACTCTATGGCTGTCATTGCCGAATTTGCTTTTTGCGACTTGGCAACAAGAGCCAGCATATGTCCCATGTTTTCACCTTCCTCAAAATATTCCTGCTGAAGGAAATATTGTTTCTTTTCGGCAGCTGATCTAATAACTGTATTATAGAGCGATGATGTCTCCATCCACGCTGCCCTAGTGTGCTGATCGGGATTAGCTAACATTTTCTTTTCCATATCCTGTAGGTTGCTCCTCACATTATCTTCCCATTCTCTGGACCTACACTTGACCCTAGTAATTTGTCTAATCAGGAGACCTCTCAGGAAAGCCTTAAGAGCGTCCCACACCAAGTGAGCACTAGCCGTCCGGTCGTTGTGGAGGACAAACTCCCTCAGCTCCCCAAGTACACCATCTTCGGTCGGAAATAACGTCAACCAGAATGGATTTAGCCTCCACAACGGTCGGGGGGCTCCTCCAGCTCCCCTCATCACCACCCAGAACGGGGAGTGATCAGAGAGTAGCCTAGGTTCATACGCTGAATCATGTACAAGCAGCAATATGGCATCATTGCCCAGGCCCATATCTATGCGCGAAAGACCATCATGTGTAGCCGAGTGGCAGGAATAACATTTCTCGTCCCCGTGTCTCTCTCTCCATACATCTCTAAGACCCATTTCTTCTATCAATTGAGAAAATGTTCTGCTTCCCCTCCTCATAGAGGCTGTGTATCTGTTAATCGAGAATCGGTCTAATTGGGGGTCAAGTACGTTATTATAATCTCCCAGGGCTAACACGGGAACCCCAGAATGTAAAGCTAGAAATTGAGCCAAACATTTTAGGACCTCCAAGGAGAATGGCGGGGGAACATAGACCGATGCAATCACACATGTAATACCATTAATTTTGCACAGCAGGAAAATAAATCTGCCGTCACTGTCAATCCGCTGCTGTAAACACTCAAATGTAATATTACCAGCGATCAAAACACTTGTTCCCCTAGAATAGGAGGAATACGTAGAGTGAAATTGGTGTGCAAATTTACGGGAACGCAGCAAATGGACAGTGTCTGGCATTAGATGAGTCTCCTGCAGGCATATAACTTCAGGTTGCAGTTTAGCAAAATATTTAAACATTGCAGTTCGTTTAACTCTGTCACCTAACCCCCTGATATTCCAAGTTAATAATCAAATGTCTTTGTGCTTACATTGAGCCATACCTCCCATAGGACTATATTTGAATTCAGATATGAGCATAACCATTTCCCACCATCTATCTCATACCCAACTGCATCCTAAAGTAGTCTCTCCAGATCAGAAAGCTGCTGAGCTTCTATTTCAGTCCAAATATTCAGAGGGGTCGTCAGATATTTGTTGCGCCCTTTAGGTGGGTACCCACTCTCAGCCCCCTGCGGACATGTGTGCCAAAGTCCCATCCGTGGAAATAAAAAACAAACAGAGAAAAGAAAAAAAACAAACAACACATCCTCTGGCCAACGGGGCCGAACCAGTTCTAAGCTGGCTCCAGGTATCCTACAGAATCCCAACCCTTCTCCACGTGAGAAGGGGTAGAGTCCTCTCAGGACAATTTTCAGGGGGTTGCAGTGTAGCTTTGCTGAGGAGAAATTGTGTCTTGAACAAAAACAGTCAGTAGAAGGAATCATTTATTCATCTGCTCCAGCTGAGTAAACAAATCAATCCCATCCTATTATAATAGCCTTGACAAGTCTGTCAGAACCAGGTAAGACATCCCTGTCCAGGTAAATATGAATTATAAGGCACCTTTGCATAGTGTAAGACAGCTTCTGTATCCTCAGGAACGCTGTTGTCTTAAATTTCTTTCTTCAGAATCCAACCAATGCAAGGCTGTCACCGGGTTCTCAAAGAAATGAGAGTTACCGTTTGCGATAACTTTTAGCTTAGCAGAATATAGCATGTAATATTGGACATTAAGCGACCAAAGTCTCCTTTTGATGTCTACGAATTTTTGCCGTTGCCTTTGCAGTTCCGCTGAAAAATCTGGGAACAGGGACACCTTCATATTATCCACTCTGAGTTCTGCAGATGTTCGTGCTTTAGCTAGAATAGCATCCCTGTCCTTGTAATTCAACAGTTGGAACAGAAAGGGTCGTGGTGGTGCGCCCTGTGGTGGGTCGCGCGCCGGGACTCTATGGGCCCTCTCCACCGCAAACATTGGGGAAAATGATTCTCTTCCAAATACCTCAATGAGCCAGGCCTCAATAAGGCAACAGGATTTTTACCCTCCGCCCGCTCAGGTATCCCCACTGCCCTGAAGTTATTCCTTCGTAGGCGATTTTCCATGTCTTCCAGTCTAGCAGCGTTCGCTGCAGACACGGATTGTACATGGCGAAAATCCCTTTGCAATGGCTGCCACTCATCTTCCAGGGAACCCACGCGGCCCTCCAAAGCCGCCGTGCCTTCCCGAAGTTTCTGCATATCATGGCGAATCAGGGAGACTTCTACTTTAATTCCCTTCATCTCCCCAGACAGACCTGTGATGGATTCATTGCAGGCTGTAACAGCTCTGAAAATGTCCAGTAATGTAGGCTCTGGTTCGTCTCCCTCCTGCCCTGGTGCCGCCGCCATGCTAGGCGTTCGGGCCTGTGCCGGGGTACTCACATGCGGGGTTGTTATATCATCACCGAAGATCCGTGGGACCCCATCCAGCGACCGCTGTTCATCCTCCATCTCATCCCCGGGGACCATCATAGTAGGCAGCGGGGGATCCTTCCAGTTTTTGCCGAACAGTCTCTGTGCAGCCTCCTTGGCTGAGTGGGGAGGGAGGGCGCCATCTTGACCCGGAGTGTCCGGCAGTGCTTTAGAGTCTGCTCCACGTCTAGCCATCACTGTCTCCTCTCTAGACCAGCCCAGCTATAGGAGCCACGACACGGATGACTTAGAAGTCTGTCTCAGGTTAGGGAACGCAGGATGGCGGTGCTATCAAAAGGATTATGCAGGATGATCAGCGGAACTATCACAGAAGCATCTTACTCCATGCCGTGCGTAGCCACGCCCCCCACTTTTGCATATAATTTAACATCATTGTTCAGCAATGAAATCGGGCGATAGTTTTGTGCTCTGTCTGGTGCTTTCCCTGGTTTTGGAAGTGTGACCACTAAGGCTTCTAACATTTCAGAGGGAAAGGAGGAGCAGGCAGCAGCTTCTTGAAAAACATGGCATAGGTATGGGCTCAATCGAGTTTGAAACGTCTTATAATACTCTCCTATGAGGCCATCAGGACCTGGGGATTTGTTGTTAGGAAGTGTATTAATTGTTTTAATGATTTCTGGGATTGTGAAGGGTGTATTAAGGGTGTCACATTGTTGTTTTGTTAAGTTGGGAAGGTGAAATTGTTTATATCTTGAGATGTAGGTTGGGGTGTATTAACATCATCTTGTAAGTTGTAGAGGGAGCTATAATAAGAGCTGAAGGCATTAGCTATTCCTTTCGGATCATAGGTTGGTATATTAGAGTTAGGGTGTAATAAGGAGGCTATTTTTGTTTTGGAATGATGTCCTTTGCGTTTCCTTGCTAAGAGCTTCCCAGCATTGTTGTATGTGGAGTAGTATATAATTTTTAATCTTTGGGCGGACCTTTCAAATTGGTGTAGGAGTAATTCTTTAAGCTCTCAATGAAGTTCAGATAGTTTTTGGTGGTTACTGGGGAGGGGATTTTTTTTGTTATCGGCTTCCAATTTAGCAATACTGGAAGTGATAGAGCTAAACTGCCTCTGTCTCCTCCTCTTCTTCTGTGCTCCTATTTGAATGCAGATTCCCCTAATGAAGGCCTTGTGAGCATTCCATAATACCATTGAACTGCTCACAGAGTTAACATTATTATTGAAGAATTCCACTAGATTCTCCTCAATGAGCTTTCTCATCTGTGTGGTCTGGAGAATTGAGGAATTCATCCTCCACACAAACGAGGAATCCGAAGGGTATGAATCTGCTATCACCAGTGAAATTGAGGCATGATCCGACCAAGTAATCCCATTAATGGTAGATTTTGAGACCGTTTGTAAAAGCCATTGATCCGATAAAAAATAGTCTATGTGGGAATATATTCCATGGCATGTAGAAAAAAAGGAGTAGTCCCTTTCATTGGCGTGTTGGCACCTCCATATGTTGTAAAGGTCATGGGACAAAAGAAAGTTTTGTAAGGTCGTAGAATGTTTAGATTTGGTAGCAGTTGAGTCCATTGTGGAGTCTGCAATTATGTTAAGGTCTCCTCCGATGAGGAGAGAGCCCTTCTGGCATTTTTTGATTTTCCGTAGGAGGGAATTAAGGTAACGAATCTGGTGTTGGTTGGGAACATACGTGTTCACGAGGGTGTATGTAGTTGAATTGATATCGCAGACCAGTATGATGAAGCGGCCTTCTGGATCTACTGTATTATTGCTTCATGTAGCTTGAATGCAACTGTATCTTTAATCGCTGTCATAACGCCCCTTTTTTTTGCCGCTATACAGGATTTGAAAATGTGTGGAAAGTTTTTGTTTGTGCATGAAGGGGGTTTTTGTTTGTGGAAATGTGTTTCCTGTACAAGGAGGATGTCACTTTTGTGGATTTCAGCCTCCTTCCATAATGAGGCCCTTTTAATGGGGTGGTTAAAACCTTTCGCATTGATGGAAAGTAGCTTGACTCCCATTATGGGTAGTAAGATATTGTATAAAAGTACTCACTGTTAGTTGAAAAGAAGTCAATGCAGCTCTAGGGTGACCTCCGGTGTCTTCCTGATGGAACCGCTGAATGTGCTGATCACTTTGTTGAATGTAGAATTTCAGTAGAGTAGATATATACTGTTCAGTCAAACGAAGAACTAAACAAGAACAAGTTCAAAGCAATTATTGTTGTCAACAATGTAGAAAAGGGTCGGTTGGACCAGTGTGCAGTGTATACTGCTCAGAATGAGAGGGGTAGTACAAACTTGTAAAGTTCAGCTAGCAGTCATAGTGGGGTACAGAACAGGCGGGAGTTTAGGGATAACATTGGGTTTGGAATAGAGTGAGGATTGAAAATTGAAAAGGCCAGTTAATGTATTATAAGGAGGCTAGGAAATCCTTATCCCTCAGCATGCTGTGGTAATCTTTCTTGAGATCCCCTCAGGGTGTTTCGTCTCCAAGCTTTAGGGCTCGATGGAGGGGTTTGCAGCGGGATTATATCCCATGTTTTCAGCAGCTTTAGACCCTTTTCTAGGGAAGAGATTAAAGAAAGGGGGGAAAGGGGCTGTGGGAGTTTAATGGTACCGACATAGACTTACAACATTAATTTGTTAAAACAATGTATTTTTATTTAAGTGAAAAAAGTTTTTTCTTTTTTTTAAACATTAAAAGACAAGTTTATGCACAAAAGCAATTGCAATACACGTAGGTAATACAAAATGTATCATTGGGCTTCGTATCCCTTCCCCCCCTAAGGGGCTGTGTGAACCACTCCTATTTACATCTGGTTGCAGGTAGTATTATACATAGTACAGCCTGTATGAACTTGTATACACTGACAAGATAGTAATAAATATATGACTGTGTTTTCAGGGTTCTATTCTATCTAGAAGCCCTGATAAGATCCTGAGCAGCCTATGAGGATACTTCCTCTTGTTTTATGATTTCCCACGGAGCAGAGACATTTTGTAACTGCATACCGGTGAGTTACAGGTCATCATTTATTTACTAGGTTAATAATCTTACTTCATAACCAATCTGTGTTTTCCATGAATAGTTATTATATTCCAAAGTGATGCTTTCTATTTATATATAAATGTGTACAATATCTATTTCTAGTTCCAGATATCTATTCCACCGCCGTTGAAGAAGGGCCTTTCAGGCCTTTGCCAATTATCTACCCATCGCTTGTTCCCACTGCCGCCCAGACCATCCGAATAAGCTTTTTTCCGGGGGTTTTTTTTCCCCTTTTGAACCCACAAGAATAAACGTCAGCATTTGGCTTATTTAGAAAGGTATATTAACCTGACTATTTGTAGAAAGTTTTTTTGTACTGAACTAACTGAGGTTATTAACAACTAATAAGTAGCAATAATTACTCCATTATTCAAAGAGATAACATGTAGTGTTCAAAGCCAGTAATACGTGATGTTATTGTTCAATATAGTGTACCCTCCCATGCTCGCCTGGGGGAATATCAGATGCCTTCAACGCTTTGCTTTTGTGGTAATGTCTGCATGGTAAGCACGGCTGGCAATCAATGCATTAGTGTGATAGTAATACCAGTATACCACAGTGTTAAAAATACAAATGTTGGGTCATGATACTTACCAAGCATGCAGTTATTTGGTATTGTAAACTAACATTTTGTTTTTACTTTTAGTGTTCGGTCCTAAATACTTGTGATACTCTCCTGATGAAGCGGATCTGCCGCGAAACATGTTGAGAAACACAATGTTACAGACCGTATGACATTTTGTATTACCTACGTGTATTGCTATTGCTTTTGTGCATAAACTTGTCTTTTAATGTTTAAAAAAAAGAAAAAAACTTGTTTCACTTAAATAAAAATACATTGTTTTAACAAATTAATGTTGTAAGTCTATGTCGGTACCATTAAAATCCCACAGCCCCTTTCCCCCCTTTCTTTAATGTTTCAAGTTAATTAGGGATGTAGGTACCTTTATGCTAATTCTAAGTACTGAGCTTGCTACCAAATATATATATTGGGTGGATAATAGAGTTGAGCGAACACCTGGACGTTCGGGTTCTGCTGGTCCGTCCGAACTTCGGGACAAAGTCCGGGTCCATGTCCGGACGGAAACCGAACGCTCGCACGGACAACGAACCAGGGCTTCAAGCCTGCCTGGTCGTCTTGGGCTTGCAGGTCCACAAGCGAGTTGAGATAATAGGTGGGTTATATATATAAACCATCGTTCGAGTCATGAATCTTAATCGTATTTCCATGGATGTAGGGATTAATTGAACTTTGTAATTTCTTTCCCCCCTTTCCCCGACACCCTAAAATTACCATGGCTGTATCTGAATGTTGTAATTAAACAATTTTGTTACATAAAAATAAATTCACTTTGTTCAAAAAAAGAAAAAAAATTTGTAATTTTCTGTTCAAATACGTGTTTTCGTTATCGTTATGTG
>BLSH010356234.1:34322-50329 GCA_018402905.1 Glandirana rugosa | reverse complement strand
CGAACCCGAACGATTTTTGAAATGTCCGGGTCCGGGTCCGTGCCACGGACACCCTAAAGTTCGGTACGGACCCGAACGTTACAGTCCGGGTTCGCTCAACACTAATTGTCATTCAAAGTGTGATAGCGCTGAAAGCTGAAAAATGGCCTGGACAGGAAGGGGGTTTTCGTGCCAGGTACTGTTGTGGTTAAAGGGATCAGGTGGCAACCCTAGTGTAGCACAAGGCTGCACCTAGCTGGCAGACAGGGGAACCTACAAAGTTTAGTAAGTGGCCAAGTTGGCAAGGATTTATTTTGGTGTTTGTTTTTGTTTTGCTGTTTTTCTACAATTGTACATAGTATAAATAAACCACACTTGTGTTTTCATCTACAACTGCTGTTTTGCTGTGCCTGTTTTGTGTAGGGAACCCTTCCAGGGGGTCACACACACACCCGCTGCCGAGCTAATCCACTTACAGTATATATATATATATATATATATATATATATATACATATATACATACACACACAGTATCTCACAAAAGTGAGCACACCCCTCACATTTTTGTAAATATTTTATTATATCTTTTCATGTGGCAACACTGAAGAAATTACACTTTACAACAATGTAAAGTAGTGAGTGTATAGCTTGTATAACAGTGTAAATTTGCTATCCCCTCAAAATAACTCAACACACAGTCATTAATGTAGAAACCGCTGGCAGCAAAAGTGAGTACACCCCTAAGTGAAAATGTCCAAATTGGGCCCAATTAGCCATTTTTCCTCCGCGGTGTCATGTGATTCATTAGTGTTACAAGGTCTCAGGTGTGAATGGGGAGGTGGTGTGTTAAATTTGGTGTTATCGCTCTCACTCTCCCATACCGGTCACTGGAAGTTCAACATGGCACCTCATGGCAAAGAACTCTCTGAGGATCTGAGAGAATTGTTGCTCTACATAAAGATAGCCTAGGCTATAAGAAGATTGCCAAGGCCCTGAAACTGAGCTGCAACACAGTGGCCAAGACGATACAACGGTTTAATGGGACAGGTTCCACTCAGAACAAGCCTCGCCATGGTTGACCAAAGAAGTTGAGTGCACGTGCTCAGCATCATATCCAGAGGTTGTCTTTGGGAAATAGACGTAGGAGTGCTGCCAGAATTGCTGCAGAGGCTGAAGGGGTGGGGGGTCAGCCTGTCAGGGGGTCACACTGCATCAAATTGGTCTGCATGGCTGTCATCCCAGAAGGAAGCCTCTTCTAAAGATGATACACAAGAAAGCTCGCAAACAGTTTGCTGAAGACAAGCAGACTAAGGATATGGATTTCTGGAACTATGGCCTGTGGTCTGATGAGACCAAGATAAACGTATTTGGTTCAGATGGTGTCAAGCGTGTGTGGTGGCAACCAGGTGAGGAGTACAAAGACAAGTGTGTCTTGCCTACAGTCAAGTATGGTGGTGGGAGTGTCATGGTCTGGGGCTGCATGAGTGCTGCTGCCACTGGGGAGCTACAGTTCATTGAGGGAACCATGAATGCCAGCATGTACTGTGACATAATGAAGCATGATCCCCTCCCTTCGGAGAATGGGCCACAGGGCAGTATTCCAACATGATAATGACCCCAAACACACCGCCAAGATGACCACTGCCTTGCTAAAGAAATTGAGGGTAAAGGTGATGGACTGACCAAGCATGTCTCCAGACCTAAACCTTATTGAGCATCGGTGGGGCATCCTCAAGCGGAATGTGGAGGAGCGCAAGGTCTCTAGCATTCACCAGTTCAGTGATGTCATGGAGGAGTGTAAGAAGACTCCAGTGGCAACCTGTGAAGCTCTGGTGAACTCCATGGCCAAGAGGGTTAAGGCAGTGCTGGAAAATAATGGTGGACACACAAAATATTGACACTTTGGGCCCAATTTGAACATTTTCACTTAGGGGTGTACTTATGTTTGTTGCCAGCTGTTTATGCATTAATGGCTGTGTGTTGAGTTATTTTGAGAGGACAGCAAATTTACACTGGTATACAAGCTGTACGCTCAATACTTTACATTGTAGCAACGTGTCATTTCTTCAGTATTGTCATATGAAAAGATATAATAAAATATTTTCAAAAAATGTGAGGGGTGTACTCACTTTTGTGAGATACTGTATATATTGTGGGAGAAAAATGCAGCTTGAAGGCAAAATTTCTTAAAAGTTTGGCGGGTTGCCAGTTTTATTGGTAAAAGGTTGCAAGTTATAAAACAAACTAAATAGCAAAACAAAACCTTGCCGTCTGGCGCTAAACTATTACAGAGCAGGATACCTCTCTATACGATGTCGAGTTCCTCCCAGACACATCCAAACAAAACAAACGCAAACCTTTTCTCTTTGAGTCCTTAGAGCAGCCAACTCCCTAGGTGTAGGCCAGAGCAACACTGAGTTTTCCACCTGGTCATTTAAAGCAGCTGAAGGGGAATTTGGGTGGACCAGAAACTCCGGGGCCAGAAACAGCTCTGCCACGGTGGCTGGCAAAACCCAGACGTGATTCTTTCTAGTCTACTCCAAGTGAATGCATGTGTAGCGCCCCCATAGAGTAGGTGCGTTTTTCTAGCAGGGTTTTGATAGGTGAGGTAAAATGTAGTCAGGCCTGAGTGTAAAAGCAGGCCTGAATGTTTTGATCTGGGCTGGGAGGAGAGGCTCTGGGAGGATTGAGTGGACATAACAGATGAGGTCACCAGAACCTCCCACTTCTTTCTAGAAACCTGAAAGCTGAAAATTGGTCTGGTTAGGAAGGGGGTTTAAGTGCCTTGTGGTCAAGTGGTTAATAGTGATCATGAGTATCCAGTCCATCAATTTTTTAGTGTAAAATTAGAAGAAAGGGAGGGGGAGGATGGGGGGTAATGTGTTGTCCATGATACATGAGTCCTTGGCAATCTCAATTAAATTGACAATGCCCACAGTGGAGTTCAAAGTTGAATAAAGAGTGACAAGTGCATGAAAATAGGTGAAATCCAAAATCCACGCACGTGAAAATTATATGCTAACCAGACACTGGCAAGACACCAGCAAGATGGCAGAGGTGGACCTAGGGGTGTCCTCACTAATTGGAAATCACACACCGATATATATAGGATGGATGTAATGCGTCGTCCCGTTCATCAAGGGGATAGTCTGGCCTCCATACCGGAAAGGTTATAACTAGAGTTGAGCGAACCCGGACTGTAAAATTATGTCCGTACCGGACTTTGGGGTGTCCGTGCCCCGAACCCGATCCCGGACATTAAAAAAAAGTCCGGGATCGGGTTCAGTATTTGGGTATTTTTGGTGCCTTTTCTATTGCTGCTGGGCAGCCTATCAACAAGCATTTCACTAATTTGCCCTTAGAAGTCATCACAGCCATGCCTATTAATGGCATGGCTGTGATTGGCCAGTGCATCATGTGACCCAGCCTCTATATGGGGCTGGAGTCACGTAGAGCCGCGTGTCAGATCGTCTCAGACTAGAGTAGGGAGAGCTTCATGCCGCTGCTGTGAGGGAAAGATTAGCGTTCACAACCATCTCAGACTGCATTAGGGAGACCTTCGTTGCGGTCCTGTGAGGGAGACATTAGCGTTCCGAACCATCTTATAGTGCATTAGGGAAACGTTCCTGTTGGTGCTCTGAGGGAGAGATTCTCATTCTAAAACCATCTACTACTGCATTAGGGAAACATTCCTGTTGGTGCTCTGAGGGAGAGATTATCATTCTAAAACCATCTACTACTGCATTAGGGAAATGTTCCTGTTGGTGCTCTGAGGGAAAGATTCTCATTCTAAAACCATCTGCTACTGCATTAGGGAAACGTTCCTGTTGGTGATCTGAGGGAGAGATTATCATTCTAAAAACATCTACTACTGCATTAGGGACAGGTTCCTGTTGGTGCTCTGAGGGAGAGATTATCGTTCTAAAACCATCTACTACTGCATTAGGGAGACGTCCCTGTTGGTGCTCTGAGGGAGAGTTTATCGTTCTAAAACCATCTACTACTGCATTAGGGACAGGTTCCTGTTGGTGCTCTGAGGGAGAGTTTATCGTTCTAAAACCATCTACTACTTCATTAGGGAGAGGTTACTGTTGGTGCTCTGAGGGAGAGTTTATCATTCTAAAACCATCTACTACTGCATTAGGGAGAGGTTCCTGTTGGTGCTCTGAGGGAGAGTTTATCGTTCTAAAACCATCTACTACTGCATTAGGGAGAGGTTCCTGTTGGTGCTCTGAGGGAGAGTTTATCATTATAAAGTCATCTCCTACAGCATTGGGGAGAGGTTCCTGTTGGTGCTGTGAGGGGGAGATTATTGTTCTAAAATCATCTCATACTGCAGTAGGGACAGGTTCCTGTCGGTGCTGATAAAGAAAGATTATTGTTCTAAAATCCTCTCATACTGGTGTAGGGAGAGGTTCCTGCTGCTGGTGTGAGCGCTGCATTTCTTGCACAAAAATAAAAAGTGCATCTACAATTTCCTTTTTTTTTTTAAAATAAGAATAATAATTTATTATTATTTTTTTTATTAATAAATAGTGCTACATAGTACATTTGTGTCCAGAATGAGGAGAGCGTCAAATAAGGGATGTGGTGGTGGTCATGGTGCTGCTGGTGCTGCTGGTGTTGGTGGTGTTACTGAAGCTCCTATTGCAAGGAGAGGACGTGGTCGATCTGTGCCAGCTACACGCAAAAGTGAAACACCTTCCTCAGGTAGCCGACAGAATCTTCAACGTTATATGGTAGGCCCGAATGGCGCTCAACGAATGGTGAGGCCAGAACAAGTACAGGCGATAGTAGATTGGGTGGCTGACAATGCCTCCAGTTCCTTCACATTGTCTCCCACCCAGTCCCTTAATGAAAGCTCAGAGTGGCATCTGAACTCCATGGCTATCTGTCTTTCACCTCAGCCCCTTGTAAATCAACCAAGCAGTCTGAGCCCCAAGTCATGCAGCAGTCTCTTATGCTTTTTGAAGACTCTGCTGCTGTGCTTTCCGTGG
The DNA here is from genome assembly GCA_018402905.1 of Glandirana rugosa. NCBI lineage: Eukaryota > Metazoa > Chordata > Amphibia > Anura > Ranidae > Glandirana > Glandirana rugosa. The sequence continues at coordinate 45,351 of BLSH010356234.1, read as the reverse complement.
GCCATCCACATAGCCCTGGCCCAGAAGTGGAAGACATTGAGTGCACTGATGCCCAACCACTTCTGGTTCAGGATGAGGACATGGAAACACTGCGGTAGCACGTCTGTGATGATGATGACGAAACACAGGTGCCAACTGCTGCGGCTTTCTACAGTGTGCAGACTGACAAGGAGGGCAGTGGTGAAGGGTGGGTGGAAGATGATGTGGAGGATGATGAGGTCCTAGACCCCACATGGAATGAAGGTCATGCGAGTGACGTGTGCAGTTTGGAGGAAGAGGTGGTGGTCGCACAGAGGCACCAGCACAGCAAAAGAGGAAGCAGGTTGCAAAAGCGGAGCGAGCATCCCCTAGACCAGTGGTTCTCAACTCCAGGCCTCGGGACCCCCTAACAGGCCAAGTTTGCAGGATAACTGAAATACATCACAGGTGATATCATTTGCTGCTCAGTGATTGCAGTTTTCTAGTCTGCATCTCACCAAGGTAATACTTAAAATCTGGCCTGTTGGTGGGTCCCGAGGACAGGAGTTGAGAACCACTGCCCTAGACAGTATGCCTGCTACTACCCACCGCACCCAGGGACCTAGCAGACTAAAGGCAGCTCAAAGGCGTTCCCCGGCGTGGCAGTTCTTCAGACAATATACTGACTACAAGACACAAGTGGTTTGCACACTGTGCAATGAGAGGCTGAAGCGAGGCACAAATGTTCTAAACCTGAGCACAACCTCCATGGCCAGGCATCTAAATGCAAAGCACTTGCTGCAGTGGAATAAGTACCTCAAAATCCAAGAAAGGTCTCGGCCTCCTCCTGCTTACTCTTCTGCTGCTGCCTCGGCCTCTTCCTCCACCTCTACAGTGCCAGTGCCACCTGCCACCCAGCAAACAGACGATGTGACAGCAACGCCACCATGTCCGCCACCGTCCCCAAGCATTTCCACACGGTCCCATAGAAGCTTACAGCTCTCCATCTCCCAAACACTGGAGAGAAAGAGGAAGTACCCCCCTACCCACCCGCGATCCCTGGCCCTGAATGCCAGCATTTCAAAATTCCTGGCCTTTGAAATGCTGTCATTCCGTTTGGTGGACACGGACAGTTTTAAAAACCTTATGGCAGTGGCTGTCCCACAGTACGTGGTTACCAGCCGCCACTACTTTTCCAGGCGAGCCATCCCTTCCCTGCACAAACAGGTCGGGGACGAGATCAAGTGTGCACTGTGCAACGCCATCTGTGGCAAGGTCCACATAACCACTGATACGTGGACCACTAAACACGGGCAGGGATGCTAAATCTCGCTAACTGCACACTGGGCAAATGTAGTGGTGGGTGGGCCTGAGGCGGTTAGCCGTTTGGCGCATGTCCTTCCACCACCGAGGATTGCAGGGCATTTCTCTTTGCCTCCTGTTGCCTCCTCCTCCTACTGCGCTTCCTCCTCCTCCTTCTCTACAACTTCCTCATCTGCTCAGGGTAACACCTTCACCACCAACTCCAGCACATCCAGGGGGAAACGACAGCAGGCTGTTTTAAAACTGATATGTTTGGGGGATAAACCCCACACTGCGCAGCAGCTGTGGACTGGCATTGAACAACAGACGGATGAGTGGTTGTTGCCACTGAGCCTCAAGCCCAGCCTGGTGGTGTGCGATAATGGGTGAAATCTCGTAGCAGCTCTGGGCCTAGCCGGTTTGACGCACATCCCTTGACGGGCGCATGTGCTGAATTTGGTGGTGCAGAAATTTCTTAAAAACTACCCGGATATGTCAGAGCTGCTGCAGAAAGTGCGGTCTGTCAGTGCGCGCTTTTCGGCGTTCTCACCCTGCTGCTGCTCGCCTGTCTGCGCTTCGGCCTTCCCGCTCACCGCCTCCTATGCGACGTGCCCACAAGTTGGAACTCCACCTTGCACATGCTGGAGAGACTATGCGAGCAGCAGCAGGCAATAGTGGAGTTTCAGCTGCAGCATGCACGGGTCAGTCGCTCTGCAGAACAGCACCACTTCCCCACCAATGAGTGGGCCTCCATGCGAGACCTGTGTACCATATTGCGGTGTTTAGAGTACTCCACAAACATGGCCAGTGCCGATGACGCTGTTCTCAACGTTACTATCACACTTCTATGTCTCCTTGAAAAAACACTTTGGGCGATGATGAAAGAGGATGTGGCACAGGAGGAGCATCAGCAAAGGCCAGGTCAAAAATTTTCAAGCCAGGAGACAGTTCTGGAGGATGAGGAGGATGAGGAGGAGGAGGAGGAGGAGCAGTGTTCACAGCAAGGTGGCACCCAACGCAGCTCGTGGGCATCACTGGAGCGTGGCTGGGGGGATACGGAGGACACAGATGATACACCTCCCACAGAGGACAGCTTGTCTTTGCCTCTGGGCAGCCTGGCACACATGAGCAACTACATGCTGCAGTGCCTGCTCAACGACAGCCGAGTTACCCACATTGTAACTTGTGCTGATTACTGGGTGGCCACCCTGCTGGATCCCCGTTACAAGGACAATGTGCCGTCCTTAATTCCCTCACTGGAGCATGATCGAAAGATGCGCGACTACAAGCGCACTCTGGTAGACACGCTGCTGAGGGCATTCCCAAATGACACCGGGGGCTCAGTGGAAGCACAAGGCGAAGGCAGAGGAGGAGGAAGAGGTCGCCAACACAGCTGTGGCACCGCCAGCACCTCAGAAGGCAGGGTTAGCATGGCCGAAATGTGGAAAAGCTTTGTCAGCAGCATGCCACCACAAACAGCACCATCAGCTGATAGGCAACGTCTTAGCAGGAGGCAGCATTTCAGCAACATGGTGGAACAGTATGTGTGCAAATGCCTACACGTACTGACTGATGGGTCTGCTCCATTCAACTTCTGGGTCTCCAAATTGGCCACATGGCCTGAGCTTGCCTTTATGCCTTGGAGGTGCTGGCCTGCCCTGCAGCCAGTGTATTGTCTGAACGTGTGTTTAGTACTGCAGGGGGCGTTATCACAGACAAGCGCAGCCGCCTCTCCACAGCCAACGTGGACAAGCTAACCTTTATTAAAATGAACCAGGCATGGATCCCACAAGACTTGTCTGTACCTTGTGCAGAATAGACATTTAGACCGGCCTCACATAGCCATTGGTATACTTTTTGTTTTTTTGAATATGCCTCAATATTTTGGGGGCTACCCCACTTCTAAAAAAAACCGAAACAAACAAAAAGCAGTGTTGGCTACCTCTTCCTCCTCCACCACCGCCACTTCCACCTACACTGTCACGGTCACGGCCTAGTCAATCTCTAGGCTCCTACTCCACATCCACCTTCTCCTCCCATTTTTATTTTTTTATGTGATTTTAAGTTATTTCCCTATCCACATTTGTTTGCAGGGCACTTGTCCTACTCTTACCCCCATTTTGCTTCCTTTTGCAGCCTTCTAGCCCTTTCCATGACTTTTTTACAGCCATTTTTGTGCCCAAAAGTTCAGGTCACCATTGACTTTAATGGGGTTCGGTGTCCGGGGTCAATTTCGGATTGAGTTTGGTGCCGAACCCGAACGTTTTCACGTGGTTCGGCCGAACTGGACGAATTCGAACATCCAGGTGTCCACTCAACTCTAGTTATAACACCCAAATCCGTGCCATCATAGAATATAGGAAAAAAAAAAGGCCCACTGACTGGACTCCATTAGTTGATATCACTGGCACACCACCTGCAGTCAGGTGTGTCCAGGCACCTTTTCCCCTTCTCCCCCCCCCCCCCCCCCCCCCGATATCCAGCTCCCTCTCCAGCCGGTGTTAGATGTAAGACTGAGCGAGCTTATCTCCTGTATCTCTGATCGTCGTGCACGCACTGCTCCTCACATACTGCACATGTGCAGTGTTTGCTGCTCGCTCCCGATCACTGCCGCTGCTCACTTACAAAGTAACACAAAGCCCTGTGACTGATACAACAGAGGTTGATTTACTAAAGGAGTAGAGGCTGCTCACTTGGTCAATGGATCACTCAAAGGCCAAAGGCCAAAACAACCACAAGATGGCAGTATAATAACCAAATAATACAGAAGTTAATAACAAGGAAATTAAAATTAACTATATAAATGCTAATAGGGATGGGCGGAGTGCCCCATAATGCATTGTCGCAGACAATGTGCACAGCTCCTTCTCCATGGGAGGGCTGCTGCCGTCTGCGCTGGCTTTGTGTTGATGTTTTATTTATAGTGAAGGGTGGGGCCACCCAGTGACATAATTGAGTGACCGGCCCCTCTGATGTCACATGATGTCAGAAGGGGCGGGGTCACCTGTACGTCACTGGGTGGCCCCACCCTGCACTATAAATAAAACTTCAACACAAAGCCAGCGCAGACGGCAGCAACCCTCTCATGGAGAAGGAGCAGTGCGCGTCGTCTGCGGCAATGCATTATGGGGCTCTCCGCCCATCCCTATTAGAATTTATATAGTTAATTTTCATAAGCCTTGTTAATAACTTCTGTATTATTTGGTTATTATACTTCCACCTTGTGGTTTGTTTGGTTATTGCACTGTTCCTTTCTGTGTATTATCTGTGTCCCCTCCCATGTTGTGATTTATTTCCTGTTCCTGCTTCTTTATGCTTGTGGGGAAGAAGATAGGCACTTCTCCAAAGGCCGCATGCAATCTGCTCACATCCAGGAACACATTACCATGTTTTGACCTGCAGATACTGTCCTTCATCATTTGCCACATTTTGTTGTCTGCTATACTTGCTTATTGCAATAAAACCTATGCTGATGGAAAAGGCGTGTCTGGTGAGTTCAAGCTATCTGATAGGGACTGTCCACGGTGTTTATATTTGCTTATACAGACCAGGCATAGAGGTCTCAGCAAGAGATAAGTCACTATTACAACAGTTGGAGTCAGAATAACTCATAATGGCCTTTCACACTTGTGTGACCTGAAAGTCGCGCAATTTTTGTCGTGATTTTGCTGCAATTTTGATACAACTTGAAGCAATGCTTGTCTTATCTTGAGGTCTATGGACCCCAAGTCGAATCAAAGTTGGACCAAAGTAGTGCAGGGACTACTTTGAAGTCACACAGATATGAATGGTACTCATTGGTAATCATGGGTCACGCAACTTTGCAGTCCCAAGTTGCACAAGTGTGAAAGGGGCCTCAAAAACAAAACAAATGCGCATTAAAAAGTGTCAAACTACATGCTAAAAGAAGTGCCAAAATGTGCGTTACAAATCATATCAAAATGTGTGTTAAAATAACCTGTGCCAAATTGTGCGCTAAAGGGCCAAATGTGTGTTTAAAAAAGTGCCAAAATGCACAATAAAACAAACCCAGGGCCAGATGTGTGTAAAAAAAAAAAAAACACCATGTTAAGAAACGGCAAAATGCGCAGCAAAAAGGGGCCAAAATACACATTTTAAGAATGTGGCAAAATATGTGTAAAAAACTGAGTTAAAAAAGCACCAGTGGTCAGTGTTTATTATTTTCATGTAATTACACAGTCTTTTTAACTTTTAACTAGGGATGGGCTAAACACCCCTTGGTTCGGTTTGCACCAGACCATGCGAACAGGCGAAAAATTTGTGCGAACATTCGAACACCGTTAAAGTGTATGGAACCCAAACATGTAAAATCAAAAGTGCTAATTTTAAAGACTAATATGCAAGTTATTGACATAAAAAGTGTATGGGGACCCTAGGGGACATGTATAAATGCAAAAAAAAGTTTTTAAATCAATTGTTTTTTCAGGATCAGTGATTTTAATAATGCTTAAAGTTAAACAATAAAAATGAAATATTCCTTTAAATGATGTGCCTGGGGGGTCCCCTTAGTCTGCCTCTAAAAGGGCGCACTTCTGTGATGTTTAGAACATAGCCAGAGCAAAATGACATTTGTAAAGGAAAAATTGACATTTAAAACCACTCGCGACTAATGTATTGCCGGCTCCCTCCTTGTTTTTGCTAATGCATATTCGGGATGGAGGATGGTACTCAGACATTCAGCAAGCATGGTGGACCTTTATTTGGTTTGCTAGTACTTCAGTCATTGCATGTTTTTTTTCCACACATGGTTTGACGCTCTGGGTGTTTTGGTGTGACTATACCTCATGTGTGCTTAGGAGTAGGGCTGTTCCATGCTAGTTTGTCTCAGAGCTGTGATGCATTCTCGGCGTCCCCTCCTCTCCCCTCTCCTCATCCCTCCCTATGGGAGTGGCTTATGAGGGGACGAACGGGTTGGCCGATTCACGCATCGGCGTCACGCCACCACTCCATGGCTCTTGCGCCCGCCAGATGCAATTGGCTGGAGTTGGTCTCTTTTTTCCATCTCGGCTGACAGTGGGATAGCGCGATCCGATCCCAGCTGGGTGTGCGGGTTCCCGCCCCTGGCTCGGATGCCTTTCCGACACGTCATGCCCACGTGGCGTTAGGTGGGGCCTATTGGGTGGGCTGGGGCCATTTGTATGGGCTCACCTTGGCGCGGCTAGTGCGGTTGTCAGCAAGGAACACAGGCACTGGCGGATGTATAACGATACTCCAATACTCAGATATGGTAACTATATTCACATGCACCATTCTTGGTTATGGTTCTGCAGTTTCACATCAGCCTCCTTTGGCCTTTCACCTTTAGCTATGTGCTATCTATACTTGTCTCCTTCTCTTTCTATCTCCATTTACTTGCTTCACACCTCCCTCTCACTCATCACATAGTTTCACATTAGCCTCCTTCGGTCTTTCACCTTTAGCTATGTGCTATCTATACTTGTCTCCCTTTCTTTCGATCTCCGTTTACCTGCTTCACACCTTCCTCTCATTAATCACGGACCTTATTCCATACTGTATACAAATACTAACCTATATATACACATATTATATTATTTACACAGACAAGATATTTCCTAGCACTCATCCGCGCTGCCTGCCACATGGGGGGCCCGTTGGTGGTCCCACCATGTCCGAATGCTGTGCCCTCAGCTCCGGGGCAGACGTCCTGGTGGCCCGAGACCTATTGTCGCACACCACATCTCATGAGACAAGTGTAGGTTCTATAACTTTATCCTCCTTTCCCATACTTTTATAATATAGATACACCTACATATGTTGACTATTATCTTTATATTCCAGATTATGATCGCATCTACCCCTGACAAGTGGGTGTCATCCCACGAAACGCATAGGGTTTACGCTGATGCTACATATCTAATCAAGGAAATCCAAAATTACATATATGGTTTTATTGCTATCAATATTGTTTTGTCTCATGTCATGGACCAGGTTCCACATTTTATCCCTATGAATGCCTCACAATACTGTTCAGATGTACGTTCAGTGGTTTCATGTGTTACCTTTTCATGCGATACAATTGTTGTTTTGTATTCTGTACATTTTTATACATTGGTACTTACCATGTCCTCCATGATCAGGATGGACAAATAAAGATGTTTAATACAATCAATTGCTTGCTGTTAAATTATATTAAGTGTGGCGCTATAGTATGATCTTAGATGATATATTATGTAAAATACAGTAAATCCTATTATGAAGGAATAATGATAAATATCCAAAATGCGTAATTCACATAAAAAACATTAAAAAATCTATAGCTTAATAATGATCATGAGTATCCAGTCCATTTATAGCTTAATAGTGATCATGAGTATCCAGTCCATCAATTTTTTAGTGCAAAATTAGAAGAAAGGTAGGGGGAGGATGTGGGGTAAAGTGCCGTCCGTGATACAGGAGTCCTTGGCAATCTCAATTAAATTGACAATGCCCACAGTGGATTTCAAAGTTGAATAAAGAGTGACAAGTGCTTGAAAATAGGTGAAATCCAAAATCCACACACATGCAAATTATATGCTTACTAGCAGGGCTGTTGTTAGAAATCACGGGGCCCCGTACAGCCTACCTGACAGGGCCTCCCCCCAAAAAAAAATCAAAACAGTATTTGCACTAACAATACATGATCAACATTATTAGTGGACACAAACACAACAAAACTATGGGTGGGGGGACAGGAGGGTACAGTACATGGGGGTTGGTGTGCAGGAGGGCACAATACAGCGGTTAGAGGGGTACAGTACAGGGGGAACAGTACAGGGGTAGGAGGGCACAGTACAGGGGGGGCAGGAAGGTACAGTATGGGGGGCAGGAGGGCATAGTGCAGTGGTTAGGAAGGTACGGTACAGGGCAGGAGGGCACAGTACAGAGGGGGACAGTAAGGTACAGTATGGTGGGGGGGGCAGGAGGGCCCAGTATAGTGGTTAGGAGGGTACAGTGCAAGGGGGAGCAGGAAGGCACAGCATAGGGGGAGGGTACGTAGACACAGTACAGGGGGCAAGAGGGTACAGTATAGGGGCAGTAATGTATACTACTGTCAGGAAGCCCACGGGACAATCCGTTCATCCCAGCTCACGCGCATGCGCACTCACGCGCCAATGCGCATGCGCACTCGCGCGCCAATGCCCACACGCATGTGCACGTGCGCATCAATGGTTACCAATGTTGGCGCCAGAAGGACTATTTAAACAGGGCTTCTGCGCTTGCACATTGCTGCTTGGTCTGCAGCTTCTGCGTTCCTGTTAACCTGTGTTCCTGTATCTGATTTCTGTGACCTTGACCCGGATTGTCCTTCACCCTGTCTGATCGCTGCCCGCCCTGACCTTGGCCTCCCTTGTAACCTGCCTTTGCCTTCTCCTTCTGCCTGCTGTTGCCCACTCGTTGCTGATCCGGCCTGCCTGACCCTGCTCTGCTGTCCAGCCAGTCTGTTCCAGCATCCTGCTCTGCTGTCTAGCCAGTCTGTTCCAGCATCCTGCTCTGCTGTCCAGCCAGTCTGTTCCAGCATCCTGCTCCTGCTGTCCAGCCAGTCTGTTCCAGCATCCTGCTCTGCTGTCCAGACAGTCTGTTCCAGCATCCTGCTCTGCTGTCCAGACAGTCTGTTCCAGCATCATGCTCTGCTGTCCAGCCAGTCTGTTCCAGCATCCAGCTCAGTTGTCCAGCCGGTTGATCCAGTTTCCTGCTCCGCTGTTCCCGGGACTGACTAGGCACTCTTACCCCGCCGTGCTCCCGTGGTTGCTGTATCACTTCCAGCAGCCCGCGAGCCGGACTTGTAGGAGAGGTCTCCCTCTACCATCTGGCTCACCTCCCAGGTACGTAACAACTACAGATATGGTCTCCTCAAGCAGAGCTGCTCAGGGAAGCTGCTGTCACTGATCCTACCTATTCTGTCGGGCTGTCACTGGGCTAAATCAAAGCTGGAACAACAACTCCCCCTCTATCTTCCCCTCCAGAGTTTCTGGCATCTTATTACTGCTGCTGTTTGAGTGGTTGGGATATATACTGCGCTAATCACATGGGATGAATAGGAGAGGAGCGTCGGGTATTGGCGCAGTACCAATCTTGCCTACACAAGAAGCAGCAGTAATAAGATGCTCCACCTCAGGGTTTTCCTTAGCCCTTGATAAATATGGGGGGGGGGGATGGGACTTGGAACCATGGGGTAAGGGGGGAAATGGGTAGGAGATGGGGGATGTGTAGAGGAGAACTGAAGTGAAACTGGGGGATCATGGTGTGTATAGGGATACCGAAGAAAGAGGATCTGAGCTAGCATGAGGGAAGGGGGCCGGAGAGGGATAGATTCTGGCCATTGGCAATGTTTGTGTATGGGGGGGGCACACACCTGTGTGAAGGTGAAGTGCCTCCAGAGAAGAAGACTGGGAGGGGAGTGAGGGACTAATGTTGGGGGAAGTGTCCGGAAGAGAATCCCAGTCAGCCGGAAAGTGGCTATAAATTAGCAGAGCTGCTAAATGCTGGCAAGCCGGCTGGCTGGGAGAAGGTAGCAAGGGTTAACAAGGACCTGAGAGGGAATCAGTATGACAGGCAAAGTCGGATGGATCTGTGTGAGGATCAGGGAGCAGGTCGGGATAGTGGTTGAGGCTGGAAGGAAGATTCTAGAAAGGGAGAGAGCACGCTGAAGAAAGCTGGGGATGTAAGAAACAGATAAATTGGCTGACCTGCAGGAAACTTCAAGGTCCCTCCATGCACCTAGGACCCCTGGGCAGTTCTAGAGGTGCCTGTGCCCTAGCTCACTCCAGACACATACACCTGTTTTCCCGCAGTGTCCGGTGGGACCAGAAAGTGCTGAGGCACCCAGACACACACAGGGGGGAGATCATATGTGCAACAGATAGGGAAGCGGATCAGAGTGGCATGTGAAAAATACAGGAATGATGCCCTGTGTGTCTCTCCCTCCGGCATTCAGCTGCTGGAGGCAGAGGCATGCAGGGCATCATTCCTGTACTTGTCACACACACCACTCTGATCCGCTTCCCTGTCCGGGCCCCCCTGTGTTCGTGTTTTTTTTTCGGGTCCGTTGCTCGCAGTGATTGACGATGTATTACAACGGGGGACAGTTATTTTTATTTCTTGATTTTTTGATAAAGGACTTGTCCCTAATTGTCTCCTGTGGTTTCTTCTTTTTTTGCCACTTTTGGTGAAGTAGTAGGGGTACAATGTACCCGATACTAATTCACATGGGGGGGTCAGGATCTGGGGGCCCCCCACACCCCCATAACCGCAGCCCAGGGTTATGGGGAAGAGGCTCTTGTCCCTATCAACATGGGGACAAGGTGCTTTGGGATGGGGGGCGCAGAGCCCCCCCTGCCCCAAAGCACCCATGCTCCCCATGTTGAGGGCATGTAGCCTGGTACGGTTTAGGAGGGGGGCGCTCGCACATCCCCCCCATCCTGGCTGGCCAGGTTACATGCTCGGATAAGGGTCTCGTTTGGATTTTAGGGGGGGACCCCACGTCAATTTTTTTTTTAATTTTGGTGCGGGGTTCCCCTTAAAATCCATACCAGACCTGAAGGGCCTGATTTGGACTGGGGGGGACCCCACACAAATTTTTGTCAGTGATTTTTCTGTATGTATATTGCCGGGAGCAGGCAATACATTACAGTCGCGATAATAAATGAAAAATTTTCCTTCACAAATGTCATTTTGCTCTGGCACTGTTCTAAGCATCACAGAGGTGCACCATTTTACAAGCATACTAAGGGGGACCCCCCCCCCCCCC
>BLSH010356234.1:0-16606 GCA_018402905.1 Glandirana rugosa | reverse complement strand
ACGACCGAGTAGTCGTGTGTAGTCACTTCCTCTTTTTAATGAATAAATGTTTTAAATGACTGTTTTGATTCTTTTTGAAAAAAAAGTTTTAAAAACCAGAGAGAAGAAGAAAAAAAAAAAATCATTTTTTTTATTTTTTAGGGTCGTCACTAATTTATGGGGGTTTTCTTTCAATATAAACACACTTCTTTTACTATTTTTAAAGTGAACCAATGTCACATCGTACTGGCGCGTTAATAGTAAGTTTCACACTGTCGCGACTTTCGAATTTTAACCGGACCCGTCCTTCCCCCACTTTCACGGGACATAACTTCGCCAATTCCTTCTAGATCAGCTTTGATATTAATGAGTTTTTGGAATCATTGAGAACATGGTTGTTGTTCAATAATAAAATTATTCCTCAAAAATACAACTTGGCTAATAATTCTGCACTCCCTGTATATCCACCTGTCTTCTTGATTCTTGGAGTAGAGACAAGGGTCTGCTTTGCTTCTTGAGAATCCCTCTCTAGTAAGCACTTCATTCACTTTCTCATTCCACATCCTTGAATATTGTTAAAGACTGTAGATGCGCTTCTGAAGTATAAACACAAGGTTGTCTCCTTGTTTAAACCCTGGTGGTTGCTCCATGAAGAGATCTTCCTTAACCGCTTCAATACAGGGCACTTTCACCCCCTTCCTGCCCAGGCCAATTTTAAGCTTTCAGCGCTGTCACACTTTGAATGATAATTGCGCGGTCATGCTACACTGTAACCAAGTGAAATTTTTATCATTTTCTTCACACAAATATAACTTTCTTTTGGGGGTATTTAATCACTGCTGGGATTTTTTATTTTTTTTACTAAAAAAAAAAAAGAAGAAGAGAGACCAAAAATTTTGAAAAAAAAGTTTTTCTTAGTTTTGTCAGTAAATTTTGTAAATAAGTAATTTTTCTCCTTCACTGATGTGTGCTGATGAGCCAGCACTGATGGGCACTGAAAGGCTGCACTGATGAGGTGGCACTTATAGGCACTGATGAGGCGGCACTTATTGACCCTGATTAGGTGGCCCTGATGAGGAGGCACTAATATGCCGCACTTATGGGCACTGATGGGTGGCACTGGTGGGCACTGATGGGTGGCATGGGTGGCACTGATGGGTGCTACTGATGGGCACTGATAGGCAGCACTGGTAGGCACAGATAGGCAGCACAGATAGGCGGCACTGATGGACATTGATGGGTGGCACTGATGGGCAGCAGTGATGGGCATCGATGGGCAGCACTCATAGCCAGCACTGACTGGCATCAACTAATGGGCACTGGTTGCTGGTACCTGTGGGCACTGATTGCTGGCACTTGTGGGCACTGATTGCTGGCACTGGTGGGCTTGGAGGCACTGATTGCTGGCACTGGCTGTTGGCACTGGTGGCACTAATGGTAATCCCTAGATGTCCCCTGTGGGGAGTTGCCGCTGAGCGGCTCTCCTCACCACACACTCTGTCACTGTGAGGCGAGGAGCGCAGATTACCGGCACTTTCTTGTTTACAAGTGATCGGCTGTGATTGGTCACTGCCGATCACATGGTTAAAGAGCCGCAGCCAGGGCTCTTTACACAGATCAATAGCAAGCCACATATTCTCCAGACACTTACCAAGAAATAAGGTATCCCTGGGAAATGTTCTTTTGCAGGAGACCTATGCCTGGACCCTGGTGCCCCCTGTCTGTGAAGGAACTTAGGACTGTAGCATAGCACACCCTCCCCAGACAGCAGGCATTGGAGTAAAAAAAAACAGCATCAACACACCCTCCCCAGGCAGAGCTTGGGAGGCAAAAGAGCTTTATATGGTAACCCAAAATATTTATATCCTTCCCCAGCATGCAGACAATAAACCTCCAAGTAGTTGGCTAGGGAGATAAAAGTATTCAGGACTCAGGTTATTGGATCCTCTTAAACTATTGCCAGGGACACTACCCAAAGCAGGCAGAAGCAAACAAAAAGCTTAAAGAAATCCAGAGGAAAGCAGAACTATCAGTTAGAGCTCAGACTAGCTGCAGCCCAGCAGTACTAAATTTAGGCTAGTCGCACTACTGCTTAGGACAGAGTTCAAATAAGTTTGTATATGTCTAGTTTTATTTACCAAACACTGGGTAATACAGTGTACCACTGCCTTCCAAGACTGAAATATGTGTTATTGATATATTTTACCAGTTTAGTCTCAAAACTGGTTGACAATGAATGAGCCTATGGCTAGAATATTCTGTATATCGGTTGTTCTTTCCTTTGGATGAAAACACAGAGAAAAGTGCAAACATGAACAAGATGATAAAGGCAAAATATCAATTACATCACACATGTCCTACATCAATATTTCATGGTGCACATCTGCCGCCTAGTGGACAGAATGTGTGTCACAGAAGATAAATGAGAGGCAAGGTAAAATGATGCACAATTGACAATATATTAAATAATTTCAATGAAAATTGCTATATATTGAGACACACATTTAGCATGTGTTTTCATTTTGTTGCAGTACTGGACTGCCTCCATCTTCTTTTCACTGACAACAGATAAATGAGACCTCTTTGTTAGTTATGCAAGACCTTCCTATATACAGAATTAGGATGCACAGACCTCCAGCCCTTCAGTATTTGCCAATGCTGTTCTCATTTTGCAGTTCTGATTTGGCAAAGAAACACATGCACACAGTTTTCAACTCACAGGAAATCTGTTTAACTTGATCTAACTTACAAGGAGTAGAAAGTAAAACATTAAAGAATATGTTACCCCTACGGCTGCATTCACACAGGGGCAACTTTCAGCGCGACTTCATGCCAGGCGACTTTGCCTGTGGCCAATCAGAGCAGGGAGGGAGGTGGTTGCCATGGATAAATTATTTTCTTTTCACTGTAAAGTCACTTCCATTTAGATGGGGGATCTGACTTGGAGGCGACTTTTATTCAATTCTATGGGCACAAGTCGGATAGAAGTCACCTACAAGTTGTGCAGGAACCTTTTCCAAAGTCCCTCTGACTTCAGTAGTGTACATAAAGAGGGCTCCCAATCACTTCAATGGGATTTCAAATGTCAAGCAACTTGGGGCGACTTGAGGTGACTCAAGTCGGAGCGCAAGTCGTCCCTATGTGAATGGGCACTACATTTCATATTCATGATATGTGCCTTTTGTATCATGTACTTGTTAAAATGTATCCTGTATTCTTTGTGTTATTTCCTTCCTGTGAAATATCTTGTGATCCTGCAATCCCCTTTTGGATAAGGAATGGGATTTCAGGGTGCCAAACTTCACATGATTCAATATTTGATAAGAAAAATATTTTTATTTTTCTCAGACCATACGCCGCACACTGCATAAAATTGGTCTGCCTGGCTGTCGTCCCAGAAGGAAGCCTCTTCTAAAGATGATGCACAAGAAAGCCCGCAAACAGTTTGCTGAAGACAAGCAGACTAAGGACATGGAATAATTGAACCATGTCCTGTGGTCTGATGAGACCAAGATAAACTTATTTGGTTCAGATGGTGTCAAGCGTGTGTGGCGGCAACCAGGTGAGGAATACAAAGACAAGTGTGTCTTGCCTACAGTCAAGTATGGTGGTGGGAGTGTCATGGTCTGGGGCTGCATGAGTGCTGTCGGCACTGGGGAGCTACAGTTCAGTGAGGGAACCATGAATGCCAACATGTACTGTGATTTACTGAAGCAGAGCATGATCCCCTCCCTTTGGAGACTGGGCTGCAGGGCAGTATTCCAAGCATGTCTCCAGACCTAAACCCTATTGAGCATCTGTGGGGCATCCTCAAACGCAAGGTGGAGGAGCGCAAGGTCTCTAACATCCACCAGCTCCATGATGTCGTCATAGAGGAGTGAAAGAGGACTCCAGTGGCAAATGCTGGAAAATAATGGTGGCCACACAAAATATTGACACTTTGGGCCCAATTCGGACATTTTTACTTAGGGATGTACTCACTTTTGTTGCCAGCGGTTTAGACATTAATAGCTGTGTGTTGAGTTATTTTAAGGGGACAGCAAATTTACAATGTTAAACGAGCTGTATACTCACTACTTTGCAATTTTATTTGGGTACAGCTTCAGACGACCGCGCAATTGTCAGTTAAAATGACGCATTGCTGTATTGCAAAAAATGGCCTGTCATTAAGGGAGCAAATCCTTCCGGGGCTGAAGTGGTTAAGGGGTTAATCCTCTGCATTGTGCAAAAAGGCTATTTTATCCTGTATGCATAGATCCTTCCCTCCTGCACTGTCTATATGGGGAAGGCCAGCTAACATAGGCAGGGTAGCTGACCTGCACATGCTCAGTTGTGTCTTTTTGTGCTGGAGAGAACATTTACTTGTCCTCAAGGCTGGTCAGGTTACATTATATTGACATCACACATGTGGGCGTGTATACAGGCTGTAGTGGAAATCTCCTCCTACCTGAACACTCAGCACTGGAGAAACTGTGCAGTTTATTATGTAAGCGTGGTATACAGATCATCCAAAGGTATATAGGTGCAGTATTTTAAAGTAAAAAAGAAGATTTAGAAGCTGTGGGCACTGTGGTGGGGCAGATGAATTATTTTCTTATTACTGGGTTTAGTAACACTTTAAGATCTGTGGATGTTTTTGGTGATGTTGTACAAAAGAACACATCTTTGCACTGAAACATCCCTTCCAGTTTACAGAAGGTTGCAGTGGGATGGGATATGGGCCTAGCTAAAGCTATAAAAAGTGGAGCAAAGTTTTTAAAAAATGTGTTTATTTCACAGGGAAATTGTATCATTTTTTTTTTTCCACAAATAGAGCTTTCTTTTGGTGGTATTTGATCATCACTGGGTTTTTTATTTTTTGCTCAACAAATTTAAAAAGTTTTCTCCTTCACTGATGGGCACTGAGGTGGCATTGATAAGGTGGCACTGATGAGGAGGCACTAATATGCAGCACTGCTGGTCACTGATAGGTGGCACTGATATGCAGCACTGATGGGCACTGATGGGCAACACTGATGGGCATTGATAGGCAGCACTGATGGGGACTGATAGATGGCACTGATGGGCACTGATAGGTGGCACTGATAAGCACTAATAGGTGGCACTGATAAATGGCACTGATAGGCAGCACTGATGAGGAGGCACTGACAGACGTCACTGATGGGCACTGACTGGCATTTGTGATGGGCAGTGATTGGCATTTGTGATGGGCACCACTGATGGGGGCTGCGCTAATAATCAATGCGTTGATTATCAGAGCAGACCCCCTCTGTCAGGAGAGCCGCTGATTGGCTCTCCTCTACTTGCACCTTGTCAGCACGAAACGGAGGAAAGCCGATTACCAGCACTTCCTGGTTACCATTGTGATCAGCTGTGATTGGTCACAGCTGATCACCTGGTAAAGAGCCTACATCATAGGGACTGGAGATGTGGTGTGTCAGAGTGACACATTGCACCACCGATCGCCGCTCTGTGTGCCCCCGAGGGCGCGCATGAGCGGCTTATCCTGCTGCATGTCATATGAAGCCCAGTCAGGATAACTAAGCCCCCACTCGGCTGTCATTCTGCTATAGGCCGGGTGGGATGTGGTTAAACACTACAATTTTTATGATGTGCTTTCTGTTAAATACTCCTGACCAAAGTGTTTGTTGTTTCAACAGCTGTCAGTTACTGATAAGTCCAAAAGTAGTGAAAGGACTGCGGCAAATGTTCAGTGTTTACTGCACATAGACTCAGAGGGATTGATTTACTAAAGGGAAAAAGACTGCGCTTTGCACTCCACAGCTGTGAATGAGCAAAAGCTCTGCTGACTTCCATCATCCAATCACATGCAAGCAAAAATGCTGTTTTTTTTTTTTATTTTCCTTGCACGTGATTGGGTATTCTTTGCAAAGTGAAGCTTACCTCATTTAATAAGCTCTGGAACAACTGCACTTGCAGAGGGCAACTGCGCAAAGCAGTTTGTCTTTAGTAAATCAACCACAGACTCTATTTAACCATGCCCAATATTCAGCCCTATTTAGTTGATCCCCTTTTAGTGCTGGTTCACACTTGTGCAATTTCTTATGCGATTTTAGTCACACAGAATTGCATGACAAGAGAAATCACATTATTTTAAATGGTCATGTGAATCTGTACAATCTGATTTTGGAAAGCTACTGAGCTACTTTCGTCTGATTTCAGTGTGATTTAGCTCCAAAGAATATGCTACCCACATCCTAAGTCACATCAAAGTTGCACTACATAATTGCACAGTAGTGTGAACCGAGCCTTAACCAAGCTCAATATTCAGCCCTATGTAATGGCATCCTTTTTTTTCCCAGTGCACACTTCATTATCTCTTATCCAGACTCTTCCTCTTTATGAAAGTCTAAAGTTAGGAAGTATATTATTGCAGTCACTGACTCCAGTGCTGGGTGTTATCATTGCAATTACTGACATCAATGTTGGTGTTTATTATTGCAGAATTGTGTTTATAGCACCATGTCATTATTTTTCTTGATTGAGATTGTGAAATAGACATTTTGTTTTATATATCTCGCACTTTCAATTAATTACACTATACTCAAAAGGTTGCAGTATGCTCAAGGTATCCTTATAAAATTGATTTAACCTAATTTATGTACATGATTATGGAATGATAGGGTATTATGGTTTTTATGCATTCCCATGTATAATTTTTGTATAAAGCATTCCAATCCATGTTTACACTAAGGTTATATATTATTTTTATGTTGCACATGTAGGTATGTAATTATCAATACTATATGTGCTCACATCTCATTCATCATATGCAGATTATTCTCAAGGAACTGCTGGTTACAAACACATTGTAGTTAAATCTCAGGAGGTGTATGCTACCTCCTATATGGCTGCCTGTTATTTACAATTTACACTTTCATTATGTGGTGATAGTATAGCTATTATACTATTGTAGCACTACTACCGTAGTAGCCACTGAATAGGATGGGTCCTATGTTCTTTGTCTCAATCTTCTCAAGAACCTCAATCCCTCTGACACACCAGGTTGAGTGTGCAAACACACAATTTCACAGGGAAGCACTAAAAGTAATAATTAGTGCCCAATAGTAGTGCTATATCAAAGAAAACAGGCACCAAACCAGGTAGTAAAGTCAAGCTTAATATATTGTCACCCAATATGGTGGATAACTAGGCAAGCATAAAATAATAACAACACTATTTAGTGTACAAACTAAATAACAGTAAGGACCAGTGGCAGCCGGAGGAATTTTTTTTTGGGGGGGGGCTGCAAACATTATACCACCGGTCCATCGGTCGGTTGCACTTACCCCATGCTTGGCGGCAGCCTCCCGTTCCCATGCTCTCCACGGGCCTCCACGGCGGCGGCTTCCGTTTCCTCCCTCCTTCTCTGCGGCCAATCAGGAGTCTTCTCTTTTCCGCCAATCAGAAAATGGGTCTCACACCCGCTTCTGATTGGCCGGATTGAGGATCAGTGTTACAACAGCGAATTATCATTCACTGTTGTAACGCCTGGGTGGGTTTCAATGCTCTGCACCATGAGTCACGCTATTTTGAAGCCTATTAGAGCCTATGGCTCTAATCAGGTGCTTCAAAAAAACACCCCTGCTGCTGTAATTTAGGCGCCCGGCGTCCTGAAAGGGGCCGGACACCTGAATAGGGGGTAGCCACGGTGGCTGTGGATAGATTCATGCTATGCTTGAATCCATCCATTATGCATATAGGGGGTGGCGGGGATAGAGGGGGTGGCGCCAGGGAGCCCCTAATGGATGGGCCACCACTGGTAAGGGCTAAGCATAAGATGACATTTGGCATCCAGATCAGCATAACCAGCAAGGCCTCTTCAGTGGATAGTAGTAAAGTTTAATCTACCAAGTGCTGGAAGTATACTGCCAGAGCATATTATGGCAGCGCTGCTAGTAGACAGACTAAATATGCTCTGTCCAAAAAGAAAAGGAGATTGGTAGTGGAGGGGGGCAGGGGAACAAAGGGGGCTTGAAGAATAATTACTATCGAAGGGACAGTCCTTTGTGGTGTTCTTCTACCGGATGTGGTTGGGGGCCTTTAAGAGCATTTTTGCAGCAGTCCCAGTTAACCTGCCTGCAGTATAGGTGCAAGTTATCTGTGGTTTGGATGCGTTAAATGTTTTGGTATGATGCAGAATAGGGTTGGCTTAGATGCAGTTTAGGTTTGGAATAATTGCAGTATAAAGTGCAGCATGGGTGAAATATGGCTTGGGTATACTTGGTGTCCTGCTCTCAGTGGCTCAGTCCCTGCTAGCAGTATCAGCAATGGGCAAATAGCTCTTTCACCAGTCCCCAGGATGCTACGGTGATCTCTCGCTGCAGAAAGGGGGCCCCCTGTGTCTCTCCCCAAAAGGCTCTGGAGATCATCAAAAGCTACAACCCACAAGATTCTCAGTACTCTGCATAGAAGTCTATAAGCTTGCTTGGCTTTAGCTCTCCCCTACCTGTATGGTAGGCAATCGGCTTCTAACATCAGCTTGATCAATTTAGCTTTGACAAATAAAACAGGAAGATGATTGGTTTCTGTGCAGAGTTGCACCAGATTTTGCACTCTCCAGATAAATCTCCAAAATGTTGGAAGTCGTCTTGGAATTTCAGTACAGCAAGTTTACACAGCAGGGTGTTTGTAACAAGGAGTCAAAAATGGGGATTCATCTTCTGAAGGTTGTTTTCACCTAGGCCTCCTGATGTGATGTATGAGTGGGTAGAGAAGCATCAGCTAAGACCTCCTGGGGAGGTGTGAATCAACTACTTGCCGACCGCCAACCGCAGGTTGGCGGCGATAAGGTGGTTCGATAACGCAAACCGCCATCATGTGACAGCGACCGCGATCACGAGCCGTGAGCACACGCTACAACGCCATTCGACACAGGACCGATCACTCTACAGGGCTAAGCCAATGATTTTTGGCCTGGCCCTTCTGATCAGTCCTGGCCAATGATAGGGCTCCTCTGCCTCTGTAATGTAAACAGAGGCAGAGGAAGTAAGCTCAACTTCCTCCCTGAAGCCCTTTTCGGTTTCAGCAAGGAAGGAGCATCTGGAAATGTGAGTTGCACAACACCACACTGACACCAGGACAGTTAGGCACCTTTAACCCCTTGATCGCCCCCTGATTGCCCCCAGTTAACCCTTTCACTCCCTGTCACCCCCTGTCACTGTGTCATATAGTGCAGCGATCTGATTTTTACCGATCGCTGTACTTGTAACCCTTGTGACACTAAATCAGTGTTAGGTTAGGTAGTATTAGGCCTAGTTAGGTGTAAATACCCCCCTTGCCCCCCCCAATACAGTTTTTAACCCCTTGATTGCCCCCTGTCACCTGTGATCACCATATAAGTGTCACGGGTGACGCTAGCTAGCTAGATAGTTTTTTTTTTTTCAATCAGATTACCCGCCGTATATTATTTTATATACCTTTTATAGGTTTTAACCCCCGATCGCCCGGCGGTGACCCCAGTTAAGTTTTAGCGTGCGTTAGGGTCAGCGTAAACGCCAGGCAGGGCCAGTTAGTGAGGTACTCTGACACGCACACACGCACATTAGATAGGTGTTAGATATTATTGTAGTATCTGATCAGATCAATATCTGCGATCTGATCAGATATATATTACCGTCCCCACTAGTCTAGTGTTCTAAAAAACAGTGTAAGCGGGATCAGCCCAGATAACTGCTAGCACCTGTGTTTAGCCCCTCCACCCAGCCCAGCCCACCCAAGTGCAGGATCAATAGATCGCTGTCACTTTCAAAACACAGAACACATATATGCAGCATTTGCAGAGATCACGCCCAATCCCTGTGAAATCTGACAGTGATTTTGGTAGCATTTGAAACAGGCTCTGACAACCAGGTGCGCTTTTTTGCCTGTGAGTCACGCTAGTGTATGTATCAAATTTAGAAAGTCCAAAATGTCTGGCTGCAGGTACACTAGCGAAGAGGCCTACACTATGCTGAGTATGACAGATGAGAGCGATGGGGAAGCTCCACTGTCAGAATCAGGCTCAGCATATGAACATGTAGACAGCAGCAGCACCCTGTCAGATAGCTCTGACGACGGAGTTGTGGTCCCTGCTAGAGTCAGGCGTACCAGACCCCGTTCTGCTGTTGCTGATGTGCATGAACCGCAGGGCTCCTGTATGCTGCAGAGAGCCAGTACTAGAGCCGCTAATCCTTCTGGTGACCTGGCAAGTACCAGCGGCCTAGTACCTCCTGGACGTAGACAAACTGCAGTATCACATGGTGACGTGGCGAGTCCCATAAGTGCAGTTCAAGCTGGTGTGGCGAGTAATGCCCCACAGCCACAAAGAAGACGAACACAGGCCCGCAGAACCCATAGTGCCCTTGCTGACGCGCTTGCAAACCCTGATTGGCAACCCACCACTGATGCAGCGCCCGTACTTCCCACATTCACTGCCCAACCCGGAATCACGGTGAATACAGCTGATTTTACGGCCATTGATTTTTAGTCGTTGTATTTCATGGAAGATCTCTATAGATCTATAGTGGACCAAAGCAATTTTTATGCTGGTCAATTCATCGCCACTAATCCCCATTTGACACTTGCCAGAGACTGGAAACCAATCACGGTTCCAGAATTTAAGACCTTTCTGGGCCTTTCCTTCCTCATGGGCATAACTAAAAAACTGAATTGCGGTCATATTGGTCCACTGACCCAATTCACCATATGCCCGTGTTCTCTGTTTGCATGTCCAGGGCACGATACAAGCAGATTTTGCGGTTCATGCACTTCAATGACAATGAACTCAGTCGTCCACGGGGTGACCCTGAATTTGACCGGCTCTACAAAATTCGGCCCCTCATAAACCACTTCAACCAAAAGTTTGCCGCACTTTTTATTCCCAACCAAGTTGTGTGCATGGACGAGTCCCTGGTTAAAATTTCTGGCCGTCTTGCTTTCAAGCAGTACGTTCCCAGCAAGCGCGCCAGATACGGGGTCAAACTGTATAAGCTCTGTGACAGGGCCACAGTCTATACACATAGTTTCATGGTTTATGAGGGCAAAGATAGTCACGCTGAGCCGGAAGGATGCCCAGACTACATAGGGAGCGCTGGCAAGATTGTGTGGAGCTTGGTGTCACCCTTATTCGGAAAGGGGTACCACTTGTATGTGGACATTTATTACTCGAGCGTGCCACTTTTTAGTCACTTGTTTAATCATCAGATTGGCGCATGTGGCACCGTGCGACCTAATCGCCGGGGCTTCCCCCAAGGGCTGGTAGAATCCCGTCTTAGTCGGGGGGAGAGAGCCTGCTTGAAGTGTAATAATTTGCTCGTGATGAAGTGGAGGGACAATCGGAATGTTTTCTTTCTGACCTCCCTTCATGCAGATACGACTGTCCAAATTTCTACGGCGACTGGTCTTCCGGAGAAACCCCTCTGTGTCCATGAATATAACCTAAATATGGGAGGGGTGGACCTCAATGACCAGTTACTGGCACCGTACCTAATCACCCATAAAGCTAGACGCTGGTACAAAAAAGTGTCTATATACCTTTTTCAATTGGCTTTGCTGAATGCTCATGTCTTATACAGAGTGTCAGGACTGACGGGATCCTTCCTCAAATTCATGGAAGAGATCGTCACAGCTCTTCTGTTTCCAGATGGTGCTGCACCCCCACTTCACAATGTGAATGCAGGTAGCCGGCTGCAAGGGAGGCACTTTCCACGTGTCTAACGTGGTACCACAGGCCACAGAACACCCCAAAAGAGATGTCGTGTCTGCAGAGGACGCGGATACAGGCGTGACACCCGCAGTTATTGTTCCATCTGTCCACTTGTTCCACCCAGTCTCTGCATCAATGGCTGTTTTGAACGCTACCACACATTAGTGAATTATTAGCGTAGGGTGCAGCAGACACAGAGATAGGCACACGTACATAGGGTCTCCAAAGATGCCAGTGCATTTTGAGAGACCCAAACCCGAAACCGGTTTTTAGTTAAAAAAAAAAAAAAAAGTGTACCAAAAAAAAAGTAAAAAAAATAAAAAAGTTAGAAATAACAAAAAAATATAAAAAAAAACAAAAACAGCTGTACGTTTCTTTTTTCTCTCTCTCTCTCGTTTTCTCTCTAATCTCTCTCTGTTCTCTCTCTATTGTTAATATTTTCTATGCATACCTGTTTTTTACTGTTTTTATCATGTTTTCTTTGCAGGTATGTAATTTTTTTGTTAATGCTTACCTGTAATGTTTTATTGTTAATGTGTTTTAATATTTTTTTTACTTCTTAGCAGGTATGTAATTTTCTTTAAGTTACTGTGTTTTATTAATTGTTTATTCCCTTTCAGGTACGCCATTCAGCTGCAGCACTGATTTATTAATGGTGACAGCAAAAGCGTTTGCTCCCACCATTCATAAAGCAGCGACTCCAGGGCTGTTAGCGGTGATTTCACCACCACAGTTAAAAAAAGAGCAAATATACCGTAACATAGGGGCAGTGGGTGGAAATTGGGGCGGATTGCCCCTATACTCCGGTATATTTTTTTAAAAAGTGGCTATGCCCACCATTAGAAGTGGGAGGATGAAGCAAGGTTTTCTAATGGTGGGCATACCCACCAATTGATTCTTTTTTTTCATGAAACAAAGAACATTACAATATATGCCCAACAAGGACCAGCAACCTACTAGTATGTTGCTGGTCTTCTCAGGCTATCCTGTCCCACCAGGGAACATGAGAATGCAGCTGGTGGTTCCGCCGGCTGACCATAGAGCCGATTGAAAACTAGAATGGCTCCAATTATCTCCATGGCCTATGAAACCGGAGGCTATGAGCATTTTGTGACTTCGGTTTCGCCAGATATAAACAGCGCCATTGGGAAATTGGAGAAGCATCTTATCACATCGATTTTGGTGTGGTCAGATGCTTTAAGGGCTGGGGAAAGATCTAAAGTTTAGTGGACCACAAATTAAAAAAAAAAAAAAAAATACCTATTTTTATCATAGGGGATATTTAAAATCCCTGTGATAAAAATAAAAATTATATATAAAAAAAAGATGAAAGGGACAGTGTAAAAATAAAATAAAAAAGCAAAATTAATATTTTAAAAAAAAAATGCACCCCTGCCCCCCGTGCACGCGCACAAGGGTGGACGCAAGCGTCAGTCTCGTGTCGTAAACAACAATTTCACCATGCATGTGAGGTATCAACGCGAACGTCAGATGGAGGGCAGTAATTCTAGCAGTAGACCTCCTCTGCAGATCTAAAGTGGTAACCTGTAAAGGCTTTTAAAGGCTTTTAAAAATGTATATAGTTTGTCGCCGCTTCACAGGTGTGCGTCATTTTTAAAGCATGTCATGTTTGGTGTCTATGCACTCGGCATGAGATCATCTTTTATATCTCACCAAAAATTGGGCAAAATAGTGTGTTTTTGTGCATTAGAATTTAAAAAAGTGTTTTTTTTTCCAAAAATTTTGTTTGAAAAATTGCTGCGCAAATACTTTCTGAAAAAAAAATGTAACACCCACTATTTTAATCTGTAGGGCCTCTGCTTTAAAAAAATATATAATGTTTGAGGGTTCAAAGTAATTTTCTATCAAAAAAATTTATTTTTTCATGTAAACAAAAAGTGTCAGAAAAGACTTGGTGGTTCAAGTGGTTAGAAGAGTGGGTGATGTTGGGCATAAAATGAAACCCCCCCCCCCCCTGAAATGACACCATTTTGAAAAGTAGATACCCCAAGCTATTTTCTGAGAGGCATGTTGAGTCCATGGAATATTTTATTTGTTTGTCATAAAACCAACCACCGCCTTCAGCATTTTTAAGGGTGAAAATTTATGCCCTCACTCCTCACTACCTATCCAGGTTTCGGAGGCCATAAAATTCCCAGATAGCAAAAAAAAAACCCAAATGACCCCATTTTGGAAAGTAGACACTCAAGCTATCTGCTGAGAGGCATGTTGAGTTCATGGAATATTTTATATTTTGCCACAAGTTTCCAGGAAAGTACAATTTTTATTTATTTTTTTTTTTACACAAAGTTGTCACTGAAATGATATATTGCTCACACATGACATGGGTATATGTGAAATTACAACCCAAAATACATTCTGTTGCTTCTCCTGAGTATGGGGATACCACATATATGAGACTTTTTGGGAGCCTATCCGCATACAGGACCCCGAAAACCAATCACCGCCTTCAGGCTTTCTAAGGGCGTAAAATGGTGATTTTACTCCTCAGTACCTATCACGGTTTTGGAGGCCCTGAAATGTCAAGGTAGCACAACCCCCCCCCCCCCCCAAATGACCCTATTTTGGAAAGTAGACACCCCAAGCTATTTGCTAAGAGGCATGGTGCGTATTTTTTGTCATCACTTATGACAAAAAAATAAAATATTCAGTGTGCTCAACATGCCTCTAAGCAAATTCCTTGGGGTGTCTACTTTCCAAAATGGGGTAATTTGGGGGGGTTTGTACTGCCCCTCCATTTTAGCACCTCAGGAAATGAGATAGGCAGTCATAAAATTAAAGCTGCGGAAATTCCAGAAAATGTACCCTAATTTGTAGACGCTATAACTTTTGCGCAAAGCAATAAATATACTCAAATTTACTTTTTTTTTACCCGAGACGTGTGGCTGAATGCATTTTGGCAAAAATTTATGACTAAAATTTAGTTTATTCTATTTTTCTAATAACATAAATTTGAAAATATAATTTTTTTTTTCAAAATTTCCGTTCTTTTATTGTTTATATCGCAAAAAATAAAAAGCTCAATGGTGAACAAATACCACCAAAAGAAAGCTCTATTTGTGGGAAAAAAGGCGCAAGTTTAGTTTGGGTACTGCATTGCATGACCGCGCAATTACCAATTGAAGCAGCGCAGTGCCAAATTGAAAAAAGTGCTCCGGTCCTAAAGCTGGAAATCCTTCCGGGGCTGAAGTGGTTAAAATGACTGCTCTCTTGACTCAGGGCAACATCAAAGACCAGCTGTTACTGGAAGTTGACCTGGGTCAAGGCAGGTGTGAATAGCATACATCCTGGAAGATGTTCGGGGGAACAACGAGAGATACTGAATACTGAGGACCACCTTATGTACAGTATCATCTATATTCTTTTTGTTTTATATGCTCTGTAGTATTCTTTTAGTGTTGTACTGTAGTTCACAAAAGTCAGCATACCCCTTACATTTTTTGCAAAAATGTTATTATACCTTTTCATGTGATAACACTGAAGAAATTACAATTTGCTACAATGTAAAGTAGTGAGTGTACAGCTTGTATAACAGTGTAAATTTGCTGTCCCCTCAAAATAACTCAACACACAGCCATTAATGTCTAAACCACTGGCAACAAAAGTGAGTACACCCCTATGTGAAAAATGCCAAATTGTGCACAAAGTGTCAATATTTTGTGTGGCCACCATTATTTTCTAGCACTGCCTTAACCCTCTTGGGCATAGAGTTCACCAGAGCTTCACAGGTTGTCACTGGAGTCCTCTTCCACTCCTCAATGATGACATCAGGGAGCTGGTGGATGTTAGAGACAATGCGCTCCTCCACCTTCCGTTTGAGGATGTGCCACAGATGCTCAATAGGGTTTAGGTCTGGAGATATGCTTGACCAATCCATCACCTTTACCCTCAACTTCTTTAGCAAGGCAGTGGTTGTCTTGGAGGTGTGTTTGGGGTCGTTATCTTGTTGGAGTACTGCCCTGTGGCCCAGTCTCCGAAGGGAGGGGATCATGCTCGGCTTCAGTATGTCACAGTACATGTTGGCATTCATGGTTCCCTCAATGAATTGTAGCTCCCCAGTGCCAACAGCACTCATGCAGCCCCAGACCATGACATTCCCACTACCATGCTTGACTGTAGGCAAGACACACTTGTCTTTGTCCTCACCTGGTTGCCGCCACACACACTTGACACCATCTGAATAGAGTTGAGCGGACACCTGGAAGTTCGGCCGAACTTCGCGAAAAAGTTCGAGTTCAGCACCGAACTTGACCCCGGACGCCGAACCCCATTGAAGTCAATGGTGACCCGAACTTTTGGGGACAAAAAAGGCTCTAAAAAAGTCATGGAAAGGGCTAGAGGGCAGCAAAAGGAAGCAAAATGGGGATAAGAGTAGGACAGGTGCCCTGCAAACAAATGTAGAAATACCTTCATACCACATAAAAAAAAATAAAAATTGGAGGAGGAGGTGGATGTGGATGCCTAGTGGTTGAGGAGGCGGTGACTGTGGCGGTGTAGGTGGAAGTGGCAGTGGAGGAGGAGGTAGCCAACACTGTTTTTTGTTTGTTTGGGTTTTTTTTCTGATTGGGGTAGCCCCCAAAATATTGAGACACATTCAAAACAAAAAAAAGTGTACCGATGGCTATGTGAGGCCGATCTAAATTTCTATTCTGCACAAGGTACAGACATAGAAACATAGACAAGTGACGGCAGAAAAAGACTGAGTAGTCCATCGAGTCTGCCCCTTTTTATTTATTTATTTATTTATTTATTTTATATATTTTTTTTTTTTACATTAACATTGTTGTTTGACTATGGATTTATGTTTATCCCAAGCATGTTTAAAGCCATTTACTGTTGACTGTCTCACAACCTCTGTTGGTAGTTTATTCCAATCATCAACCACCCTTTCGGTAAAAT
>BLSH010356171.1:175332-189558 GCA_018402905.1 Glandirana rugosa | reverse complement strand
AATTGGGCTGTGCACCAGCTTCAAGTTATGAGTTATTTATTATGTGGATGGCATAGGCGTGTGCACAGGGTGTGCCGGATGTGCCTGTGCACACCATAATTACCTCTTGCACATTAGCATTATCTCTCTGTGTGCAGACAAGGTGCTCGGAAAGATCTCACTCTTATCGGCTCTACACATTTCTCTTTAACTGCGCCAGCAGGGAGAAATGTACCAGGGTCATATACAGTATCTCACAAAAGTGAGTACACCCCTCCCATTTTTTTAAATATTTTATATTACCTTTTCATGTGACAACACTAAAGAAATGACACTTTGCTACAATGCAAAGTAGTGAGTGTACAGCTTGTATAACAGTGTACATTTGCTGTCCCCTCAAAATAACTCAACACACAGCCATTAATGTCTAAACCACTGCCAACAAAAGTGAGTACACCCCTAAGTGAAGATGTCCAAATTGGGCCCAATTAGCCATTTTCCCTACCCGGTGTCATGTGACTCATCAGTGTTACAAGGTCTCAGGTGTGAATGGGGAGCAGGTGTGTTAAATTTGGTGTTATCGCTCTCAAGCTCTCATACTGGTCACTGGAAGTTCAACATGGCACCTCATGGCAAAGAACTCTCTGAGGATCTGAAAAAAAGAAAAGAATCGTTGCTCTACATAAAGATGGCCTAGGCTATAAGAAGATTGCCAAGACCCTGAAACTGAGCTGCAGAAGAGTGGCCAAGACCATACAGCGCTTTAACGGGATAGGTTGCACTCAGAACAGACCTCGCCATGGTGGACCAAAAAAGTTGCGTGCACGTGCTCAGCGTTATATCCAGAGGTTGTCTTTGGGAAATAGACGTATGAGTGCTGCCAGCATTGCTGCAGAGGTTGAAGGGGTGGGGTGTCAGCCTGTTAGTGCTAAGACCATACGCCGCACACTGCATCAAATTGGTCTGCATGGCTTTCATCTCAGAATGAAGCCTATTCTAATGATGATGCACAAGAAAGCCCGCAAACAGTTTGCTGAAGACAAGCAGACTAAGGACATGGATTACTGGAACCATGTCCTGTGGTCTGAGGAGACCAAGATAAACGTATTTGGCTCAGATGGTGTCAAGTGTGCACGGCGGCAACCAGGTGAGGAGTACAAAGACAAGTGTGTCTTGCTTACAGTCAAGCATGGTGGTGGGAATGTCATGGTCTGGGGCTGCATGAGTGCTGCTGGCACTGGGGAGCTACAGTTCATTGAGGGAAACATAAATGTCTACATGTACTGTGACATACTGAAGCAGAGCATGATCTCTTCCCTTCAGAGACTGGGCCACAGGGCAGCATTTCAACATGCTAATGACCCCAAACACACCTCCAAGATGACCACTGCCTTGCTAAAGAAGTTGAGGGTAAAGGTGATGGACTGGCCAAGCATCCTCCATCTCCAGACCTAAACCCTATTGAGTATCTGTGGGGCATCCTCAAATGCAAGGTGGAGGAGCGCAAGGTCTCCAACATCCACCAGCTCCATGAGGTTGTCATGGAGGAGTGTAAGAGCACTCCAGTGGCAACCTGTGAAGCTCTGGTAAACTCCATGCCCAAGAGAGTTAAGGCAGTGCTGGATAATAATGGTGGCCACACAAAATATTGACACTTTGGGCCCAGTTTGGACATTTTCACTAAGAGGACAGCAAATTTACACTGTTATACAAGCTGTACACTCACTGCTTTACATTGTAACAACGTGTAATTTCTCCATTTTGTCACATAAAAATATAATAAAATATTTACAAAAATATGAGGGGTGTACTCTCTTTTGTGGGATACTGTACATACGTACAGTGTATACAAAGACAGACACAGACTTATAAAGTTAAACAAACGTTTTAAAATGTATTAAAAGGTGGATAGCATCAGTAGGGCAGTGGATGGTGTCAGTAGGGCAGAGATTGGTGTCAGTTGGGCAGTGAGCAGTGTCAGTACTTTTTTTTTTTATTATTATTTTTAATTTACAATTCTTTTAGGAGCCCCACTGGGGGTTTTGGTGAAATATCAGGGATCTAAACAGATGTACCCCATACTCATTTACATAGGGTGGGGGGCCTACATCTGGGGGCCCCCTTATTAAAGGGGGCTTCCAGATTCCAAAGCACCCATACTCCCCATGTTGAGGGCATGCAGCCTGGTATGGTCCAGCAGGGGGGTGGGGGGCTGCGTGCTCGGATAAGGGTCTGGTATGGATTAGGGGGGGACCCTACGCCGTTTTTTCGGCGTGGGGGTTCCTCTTAAAATCCATGCCAGATCGAAGAGCCTGGAATGCTCTTGGGGGGGGGGGGAACCCCACGCAAATTTTTTGCGGGGGTTTCCCTTTAAGATCCCTAGCACACAAGTTGCGCCGCAAGTCGGTTCATCGTGATCCGACTTATGGTGCGGCTTCTATTCAAATCAATGGGCTCCCATAGGGAACCATTGGTTTTGAATAAAGGCAGAAAAACGCAGCTGACAGCTAGCGTGGAAAAACATGCATCAACGTCAATGCAAAACGCAGAGAAAAACTGCAATTTTTCCCTGACGTCGGACCTGGCGTTTTGCTTATTTTTTTGCAAACGCTCGTGTGTATGAGACCTAAAACCTGGAAGCCGATTGGTTTCTAGCACAGCTGCACCAGATTTTGCACCATGCAATTTTAGTAAATCAACCCTACAGCGTGGTACAGAAGAATATATTCAGGACATATAGTATATGGATATGACTTTTTTCCCTGGTACTATCTTTATTAATTTTAGGCAATTGTGTTACAACAAAATAGAAACAAACACAGATTATACAAAAAAAAAAAAAAAAAAAAAGCTTGGACCAATGGGATATTAGGGTTAATCACTCCTAGAGTTCTACCTCCCTAAACTCCATAACAGATCTCATGGTTACCACTCCCCTCTCTGCACACCACTCCCAAAGTGATTTTATAGCTGCCTGAAGCACCAATTAAAGAAAAACCTTACACACAGCAGGGAGCAATGATGAAAATTCAGCCACAGTGACCCCCTGTGGTGGGATAACTATGAGGCTGCAATCACACAGGGGCGACCCGACTTCGACGCGACTTTGCTAGGCAATTTCAGCGCGACTTTCAGCGCGACTTCCAGCGCGACTTCCAGGGACTTGAGGCGACTTTACAACACGACTTTTTCCAGGCGACTTTGCCTTGACCAATCAGAAAAGGGAGGGAGGGGGTTGCCTAAAAATAAATTCTATTCTTTTCACTACAAAGTCGCTTTTATTTAGATGGGGGATCCGACTTGGAGGTGACTTCTATTCAATTCTATGGGCACAAGTCGGATAGAAGTCGCCTAGAAGTAGTACAAGAACCTTTTCTGAAGTCGTTCCGACTTCAGTAGTGTACATTAAGACGGCTCCCATTAATTTCAATGGGATTTCAGATGTCATGCGACCTGGGGCGACTTGAGGCTACCCAAGTCGGAGCGACAGTCGCCCCTGTGTGAATGGTGCCTTACACAACATAACTGAGCCAGAACTTGCAGCATGTTTGCAAAGAAACTTGATCTGGAGTCATGCAATGCAGACTTGTTGAAATTGTGCAACAAACTTGTGAAGTCTGGCAAGTCTAGCAATAGCTTAGCAAGTCATTTTCAAACTTGCAGCACAATTATTTGCTCACTGGGTCCTTGGTAACCCGATGTATACTCCGGGACTGGAGTCCCCGGAACCTTCAATTGGTGGCACCTCCATAAGTTTTTTTTTTGCGCCCATTCTTTTCTCAATGGCCATACTATTTTTACTATTAGGGAAAAATATCATGCCCCATCTTCCAAACTATTTTGATTCTTACAAATAAAACATTGACTCTCCACCACATTCACTAACAGAGACCTTATGAGTCAGCCATCATTATTGTAACATATATGCCACCATACGCCACTCTCCCCTAAACCTATACTCGACTCTCAATTGAATACTTCCAACCACCATATCAAACATGCTTATGTTTCCAAGTGGGAGACAGATCTCGGTGCACCAGAGATAGAGCCGATTGGTTGCAAATCTGGGCCACAATAGCCTCCTGCTCTATTAATATGAATATTATTAAGTCTGTATTCAAAACAGTTACCAGATGGTACCTGGTCCCATCGCACATAGCCCATCTTCAGCCTTCCCATACCAGACTGTGTTTTCGTGGCTGCCCAATGCCAGGCAACATTTCACATACCTGGTGGACATGTGCCATGCCCACGCTGTTTTAGACCAAGGTTTTGAAGCTCACCCAATCTTTGTTCAATGTCCTCTCCCCAGAGATCCTTGGTAGGTCTTATTACACCATTAGCCCCCCAATTTTACTAAAGCCCAATTCAAATTGGTGGCCTACATTTTGTTAACGGCAAAACAGACTATTGCCAAAGCCTGGAAGAAACAATTTGTTTCCTTTGAGGAAGTTCATTGGCGGATCTCTTTATCAATGAGAAATTGATCAGAGCCCTGCTAGAAACGCAAAATAAATTCTCCCAGATATGGACCCCATGGATACAATATGCCCATCCATCACTGTCCATGAAGAGCTATAACTTATGGCGTATGAAGGAGCTATCCTTGCTCTTCTCCTGGCTGTAGAGGGAACACTGGCGCATTTTGGCCTGCTGCTCCTCACACCACCAATTTACTATTTTTTTTTCTATTTTTTCATTTTATATTTCTCATCTTCTTCCTTCTGACTATAGGAGTGATTTATCAGGTTTTTAGATTGCCTGGATTGATTTCTCTGATCTCTTGGTTCTCTGGAATTGTTAGTCTATAAGTGACTGCCTCCTGTCTCACATTCTGCCCCAGCTTGCTGCAGGCGAACCTCCGAATTTTCCCAGATCTTTTTCATCACCTTGCACTGGACCACTGCTTCACAACCTGCCCCAGCTTGATCTCTTTGATTGCCCTGCAATGGACCGCTGCTTAAAAACCTGCCTCTTGCTGCCGACTCCCCTCCAAATCTTCCTGGATTACTGGACCTCTTTCACTGCCCTGCACTGGACCTCTTGCTGCTGACCCACCTCCGAACCTTCCTTGGATTACTGGACCTATTTCCTTGCGCTGCACTGTAAACAACTGAACATTTTCTCCACCACTTTACCCAGATTCTCTCAGTAATGCGGTTCAGGTACACTGCACTGCAACTCCAGCAACTAAAACAAAATTATTTCTTGTCCAAAGGCACATATGATCTCTGCTGGAATATTGGGATTTTACAACCAAGGAGATATATGCATTGTGGCACTGGGCATCTTCTCCTTCCTTCAAGTAACAGTGCTGTCTCAATCCCTGCTTATCAGCGTAAGGCTGCAAGACCACCCCACACTGGTGCAGACCTCAAAAGCCTACTTTCTCTATCATGCCCTTACCCCGCTTTGACTCTTTTTGACCCTCCAAGGAAGGCCAGATCAGCGCTCCTGAACACACGCCCTGCTAACAACAAGGCACCACTTATTTCGGACTTAATTGGAAGTAATAAGTTAGACATTCAGTGCTTAACTTAAACCTGGCACAAACAAAATGAGGGCATCCTTTTCAACCAATTCACCCCTTCGTGGTATGGTTTGTTTGACCTCCCACGTCTCTCAGGTAAAGGTGGAGGTATAATTGTTATTTACAACCTGCTGTACACTTTATCCCCTGTAAAATGTACCCTCTTTATCCTCATTTGAATGTTTTGCTCTCAAAATCTGTGTTCTCCACTCATTTGTTATTGCTACAGTTTATCGTCCACCAAAGCCTTGTAGAGATTTTTTAGTTGCCTCATTTTTATGCCTCAGTTTTAAAAGTATTGTTATACTTGGGGATTTTAATATACACAGATTCAGAGTCTTCAAGTTTAGCTAAAGACTTCCTGTCTCTTCTTGAATGCTTTGACCTAACTCAATTTGTCTGCACCGCCACTCATATCAAAGGACACACCCTAGACCTTATAATTGGAAATGGCCCTATTATCTCTGACTGCTCTCCCCATGACCCAGGTTTGTCTGACCATCTAGCCATTCTTTTCAATCTGGAATTAGCGATTTCTAACACCTCCATGTCTCATTCTGTAAATTATCGAAACTAGACTTCTATTGACCAGCCCAAATTTGCTAATTCTGTAGTTTCCTCCCTATCCTGCATCTCCTCTTTTGACACCCTTGTTGGCAAAATAAATGCCCTTAATCAAGCTCTTTCATCTTCCCTTGATAACTATGCCCCATTAAAAACTCTCCTGTCCGGCTCCATGGTATAATTCTCACCTTCGCTCTATGAAAGCAGTCTCACGGAGGCTGGAGAGAAATTGGCGCAGATCCGGCTTGACTGTCCATTATCATGCATGGAAAGACTATTTGTGTTTATATAAGGGTAAACTTTAGATCAGACTTTTTTCCCATGCTATAGAAGAAAATCTTAGCAACCCTAGACAACTTTTCTGCACCATTGACAAGCTATTAAAACATCACAGCCCCTCAACACTACCTGCTTCAACACAGCTCTGTAACACATTCCTAGATTATTTCTCCTCAAAAATTGACAAAATAAGACAACAAATTCTTACCACACGTTTTATCCACATCACTTCCTGACCCACCTAGCTTCACTGGCTCCTCTCTCTCCCACTTCTCTGTACTTGATTCTTCATCTCTAACTAAATTGGTCTCAAATATGAAATCCTCCACCTGCATACTTGACCCTATTCCAACCCACTTATTTAAATCTTGTTTTAGTTCTCTATGTCCCATTATCCTTAATATCATCAAATTACTCCCTTAGCACTGGTTTTGTACCAAAAATCCTGCCGCTATCACCCGGTACCAAAAAAATCCAACATGGCCCTAGACAACTTAAACCATTTTCGCCCAATATCTAACTTACCCTTCCTTGCCAAGATCCTCAAGTGGGCTGTGACATCTCAGTTACAGAATCACCTGATTTTAAATAATCTATTTGAACCCCTCCAATCTGGTTTTCGGTAGCTACACAGCACAGAAACTGCCTTGGTCAAAGTCACAAATGACCTTCTGTTAGCCTCTGATTCCGGGTCACTAACTATTCTTATTCTACTACTGTAGATCACAATCTATTACTCTCTCGCCTTGAAACCATATTTGGAGTCTCAGAATTGGCTCTGAAATTGATTAAGTCATATCTCACTGATCGATGTCCCTTTGTTTCTCTTGGTATATTCAAGTCTGAATCTGGCCCAGTCAAGTACGGTGTTACTCAGGGCTCAATCTTGGGTCCCTTACTTTTTAGCATATACATGTTTCCACTTGGCCAACTGCTTAGATATACACATCCACACTAAACCAGATTCTACTCTGGCTGCTTCTCTCCTATCTAACTGTATTTGTGATATAAAAACTTGGATGGCCCATAATTTCCTTCAATTAAACAGTGACAATACAGAAGTCATGCTTATTGGCACCCCACCATCAATAAGGCCAGTCCAAATAGCTTATCTATAGATGGCCCTGTACTTGAGTTTCAGTTCAAATTGAAAAATCTAGGAGTGATATTTGATCCTAGTCTAACCTTTGAGCCACATGTACAAAATGTTGTCAGAACATCTTTGTTCCACTTGAGAAACATTGCTTGGCTGCGTCCCATGCTATCATACGGCTGCTGTGTATGTCTTCATCCCCCCGGGGAGCCCGGAGCTTGGTGTCCGCTCCACACTGACCGGTTTCCTGCTAACTGGATATAAAGAATATTACAGTAATAGAAGCGTACTTGTCAAAGTCTCAGGAAAAGTGGAAAGTTGATTTCCCTTCATTGGTGGTGATGCTTTGGAGCTACTTGGACAGAGATGTATACCCAGTGATCCGTAGTGATGCAAAAGAAAAAAGACTGGTTGTTCCAGCAGTGTGGATCTCCTCTTCAGTGTCTTTGCCCATCCAGCCCAGATTGACCTCCGTAATAGGGGTCCTCTTAGGAGGGTAAGAGGCAGTGTGTGTGGATGTCGGTGGAGGTCTCTTGCTACTGTGGATCACCTCTTCATTTTCGTCCTGTGTCTTTATTTGCACTTTAAGGATCGATGTATATGGACTTTATGCAATATTTTGATTATTTTTTCATAGCGCTGCACCTGATTTTATACATCATACACTGTAGCTGAAAACTGATCCATACATGTGTGTTCTCCCGACTTGACTACTGCAATGCTCTACTTGCTGGTGTACCTAAATGCATCATAAATCGGCTCCAATATGTTCAAAATTATGCAGCCAGAATCCTGACTAGGTCTGGTACAAGTGATCATATTACCCCTATCCTGGAGTTCTTGCACTGGCTATCCATCAGGTTTCGCATAGACTTTAAGATCCTCTTGCTCACCTACAAGGCTCTTCATGGCTTGGCACCCCATTATCTCTCTGAACTTTTTTCAACTTACTCCCCCCCCCCCCCGCTCCTCAAAATTCTGGTCTACTGTGCGTCCCCCCTACTCACCTACACTCAATGGGGGACAGAGCCTTCTGCTGCAATGCTCCAAAGCTATGGAATTCACTTCCGAAGAATGTCAGAGAGTCCTCTTCTCTAAACTCATTCAAATCAAATCTAAAAACTTTTTTCCTTAGACAAGCTTTCACTTAATTGTCCCTTTATCCCATGTGTTATGCTATCCTGTGTATCTCCTGTTATCCTGTGTATTTCTTGTGTTTTCCTTGTAAAGCGCTTTGAGAAGCCACCTTTAAAGGTGCTATATAAAATAAAGTTTATTATTATTTATTATAACTTATTATAGTAGTCCAGAATTGGGGTGCTGGCTTTGGGCATTCCAACGCTCACTCCCCTCTCACCATCTCTCTTTCCCACCTTCCTACTGTGGACATCCTTCCTTCCTCTCTGCTTTTTTCTTATGTCCTTGTTGCAGATCATGTTGTTTATTCAGACTTGATGTCTTGATCTGCTTATTGTTTCGTGGCCTACAGAAAAATTACCTGGCTCATTGATTCCCACTCTAACTTATAGGCTACAAGTTTTGTTTACTAATATGCTATTTATACTGTTGGCTGTTTTTACATTCTTGGCAGCTACATTCTAGCTGTCTATTTTGTACCTTAACTTATTTAAATAAATATCGAATGAAAGTGAAAAAAGATTAGTAATATATGGCTATGTTAAGTTCCTGGATCTGTACTCTTGCTTTCTACAGATGCGTAGTTTACCTATTCTTCCTTCTGTATCTTTTTTATGATATACCCAAATCAGCCATAACATTTTGAACACTGACAGGTAAAATGAATAACGTTGATTATCTCATAATAGTAGCATCTAAAAGTGGATGGCGTACATTAGGCAGCAAGTGAACATGTTGTCCCTGAAGTTATGTTAAAAACAGAAAAAAATGGGCAAGCATAAAGATTTGAGCAACTTTGATAAGGAGAAAATTCTTGTAATGGCTAGATGACTGGGTCAGAACATCTCCAAAACTGCAGCTCTTGTGGGATTTTCCAGGTCTGCAGTGGTCAGGACACACCAAATGTTGTCCAAGGAAGGAAAACCGGTGAACCAGAGACAGGGTTATGGGTGACCAAGACTCATTGATGTAAGTGGGAAGTGAAGGCTGGGCCATGTAGTCTAGTCCAATAGAAGAACTACTGTAGCCCAAATTGCTAAAAAGTTTTTTTTTTTATTTAGAAATTTCTTTTTATTATTTTGAGCAAGCAAAATATAAAAGAGTGGGACAGTCCCCCAACATTTGACCACGAAGGGCCCATGACAGCCTAACAAAACTTGCTATACGTCCCCATTCCTCCCGATGAGAGGAAGAAACAGAAAATTAAAAAAGAAAAACCAAGAAAACAATAACAGAAACAGTAACATATACATAACCCCCCCTCCCCCCCCCCTCTACACTGCTGTCCACCAGATAGCTAGAAACCACCTGGTTCCTTGAGGAATATATTAGGAGTACTAATCGGCTTGGTAGGTCTGGGCTAAGTCATCCTTAAGCTAGTGGTTACAATAACTGTGTGAACTGGGACAGTTCTAACGAGAGGAGGGCGAAAGTTCGTCCCAGGAAAATGTGGTATCCTCCCAAGGGGCTAGTGAAGCATTGTAGGATGTTGAAACCTTTCTTAGATTATATTAGCCTGCCGTGAATCTAGACTCACACCATGCCTGCCATACTTTGTAAAATTTTTTCCCACACCTTCTTGCCTCGTATGTGGCTTTGTAATGCGGTACCATAGAATTTACCAGTGCTTTCCAAAACTGCAATTCAGGAGCGCCGGGCTGCTTCCATTTGAGCAGAATTGCTTTTCTACCATAGAAAGTCAGAATGCTGAGCAGTGCCCTTAGGGCCCTGGAGGGGACCACCTCATCCACCAGACCAAGCAGGCAGACCCTAACCTCACATGGGATCGGTACTAGTAAAATGTCAGAGATGCACTTAACCACTGATTCCCAGAAGAACTGAACCCGTGGACATGACCAAAAAATATGTAGGGCATCCGCCCCCGTAAATGGACAGCGCCAGCACTGGGCAGAAGCGGAGGGGAACACTTTGGCCAATCTCGCTGGGGTCAGGTATATTCTATGCAAGAATTTGAAATGTATCAGCCTGTCCCTTGCAGAGATTAGATATTGGAATGGTCTATCCCATACCACCTCCCATTCCTCGCCCTGAACTCCCTGGACCTCTTGGCTCCATTTTCCCCTACATCTGACCAGCTGTGGAGGCGATTTTTTAAATAGTTCTTTGTAAATCACTGAGAGGGTCTTGGGTAGTTCGTCAGTCGAGAGGAGATTCTCTAGGTCAGAAGGAAAGGATGCTATAGTCAAGTCCCGGAATTGAGTCTGAAAAGCATGCCACAGCTGCAAGTATCTAAAGAAATATGAGTTGGGGAGACCATGTCTAGCTTTCAGTTGGTCGAAAGTCAGTAGCTGCCCCATGGTCGTTATGTCTTTTAGCGTTTTAATTCCCTTTATTACCCAAATTATAGGGTCTGTGAACTTGTAAAATTCTGGCAGTTTTGGATTCATCCATAATGGAGACGCCGGGGAGACGCCAAGGTAGCTGGGGCATGCCAATTTCTGGGCCTGCTCCCATGCCCTGATGGTGGACTTCATAGTTCGGGTCAATGGGAGATCTGACCCAGCCCCTCTATAGAGTGCTAGGTTTAAGCTTTCATATGACCCGAGTTGAGCCGCTTCCAGAGCAGTAGCCGAGTCCTCGTCGTCTCCCCTCATCCACCTACGGGCAAAAACCATCTGGCCTGCCAGGTAATACTTGAGCCAGTCTGGCAGGGACAGGCCCCCCTGGCCCCATGGAACTTGTATGACTTTAGTACTTATCCTAGGCGGTTTTGGGGACCAGAGGAAGGAACTGACCAAGCCTTCAATCTTTTTAAAGAAGCTTTTCGGAACCCACGTTGGGGCGTGTCTCAGAAAATACAAAATTACAGGTAGTATTTTCATCTTGAGGAGATTAGTTCTACCTATCAGCGATAGGGGTAGTTTCACCCAAGCCTGCGTCTTGGACCTCAAAAGAGATAGCAGCGGCGCCAGGTTGAGAGAGAAATAATCTGCAACATTGGCCGTTACCCTCACCCCCAGGTATTTAATCATGGGTACCCACTGAAGGGGCAGAGTAGAATCCGCCTGCTCCTTAGCCCTGGAATCTAGGGGCAAGATAGATGACTTGGTCCAGTTTACCCGAAGACCCGAGAAAGTGGCCATTTGATTTAGGACATCTAATGCCGCCCTCAAGGAGGCGGCGGGGTCTTTGAGAAAGAGGAGCAAGTCATCTGCGTACAGGGCTAGACACCCCCTAATACCCCCAACCTCTATTGCCCCTATCCCCAGTGACATCCTCAGAGCCACTGCTACTGGCTCCATGACCAAAGCGAACAAGAAGGGAGATAGAGGGCATCCCTGTCTCGTCCCCCGTTTTAGGTCAAAGAATTGAGAGATATTTCTTCCCATTCTGATTGCTGTCCTAGGGGAGCTATACAGTAAGGAGATCCAATGCCTAAACTGTGGACCGAAACCCATGATCTCTAGCACTCTATGCATGAAACCCCAGTCCACAGAGTCGAATGCCTTTTCTATGTCAATAGAGACAATGACTCTGGTAGACACATCTAGCAGGGAGCTGCAGGTGGGTGAACAGGCGTCGCAAATTAGTATCTGTTGACTTCCCTGGCATAAAGCCTGTTTGATCTATGCTAACAAGAGATGAGATTACTCTAGCCAGTCTGTTTGCCAAAATTTTTGTCAGGATTTTGAGGTCGGCGTTGAGCAAGGCTATGGGGCGATACGAAGAACAATCAAGCACATCCTTACCCGGTTTTGGAAATAGTATTAAGTACTAACATCGAGGCAGGAAGACTATTTTGTCCAAGACAGTGCTCGAATGGGGGCCAACTGTTCTACGTGAGTTTTATAAAAGTCGGCTGAAAAGCCGTCAGGTCCTGGGGCCTTGTTCGGGGGAAAGGAAAAGATTGCTGCCTCAACCTCCTTGACCGTAATCCCGCCCTCTAGAGACTCCCTCTCGTCGTCTGAGAGCTTGTTGAAGGGCAGACCCTCCAAAAGGGAGTTCATGGCTGTAGTCTGATATGGGGGGATGGGGGCATAAAGGGAAGAAAAGAAAGAAACGAATAGATTGTAAGCTCTTCTGATTCTGTATTCTTCCTTATACCACAATAGATTGTAAGCTCTTCTGATTCTGTATCCTTCCTTATACTACAATAGATTGTAAGCTCATCTGATTCTGTATCCTTCCTTATACCACAATAGATTGTAAGCTCATCTGATTCTGTATCCTTCCATATTCCACAATATATTGTAAGCTCTTCTGCCCTCTGTATCCTTCCTTATACCACAATAGATTGTAAGCTCTTCTGATTCTGTATCCTTCCTTATTCCACAATAGATTGTAAGTTCTTCTGCCCTCCGTAAGCTCTTCTATATCCTCTCGTAAGATTCTTCGTCCCTCTCTTGTACCTTAACCAACTGTAAGCTCTTATTATGACTTTCTTCTTCTCTTGAACCATCATAGTCACCCACCCAGTGAGTTCAGCGTTGTCCTCCTGTGATCCACCACTGTCCTGCAACACACCTCTTCTTCTGATATTATGTGTGTGGGCTCTCTCCTCTGATATCATGGGGGGGAAGGGCTCTCTCCTCTGATATCATAGGGGATGGGCTTTCTCCTCTGATATCATAGGGGGGGCGAGCTCTCTCCTCCGATATCATAGGGGGGTGGTCTCTCTCCTCTGATATCATAGGGGATGGGCTCTGTCTTCTGATATCATGGGGGTGGGCTCTCTCCTCTGATATCATAGGGGATGGGCTCTGTCTTCTGATATCATGGGGGTGGGCTCTCTCCTCTGATATCATAGGGGATGGGCTCTGTCTTCTGATATCATGGGGGTGGGCTCTCTCCTCTGATGTCATAGGGGGGTGGGCTCTCTCCTCTGATGTCATAGGGGAGTGGGCTCTCTCCTCTGATGTCATAGGGAGTGGGCTCTCTTCTCTGATGTCATAGGGGGTGGGCTCTCTCCTCTGATATTATTGGGAGTGAGCCCTCTCCTCTGATATGATTGGGGTGGGCTCTCTCCTCTGATATCATAGGGGGTGGGCTCTCTACTCTGATATCATGGTGGGATGGGCTATCTCCTCTGATATCATAGGGGGTTGGGCTTTCTCCTCTGATATCATAGGGAGGTGGGCTCTCTCCTCTGATATCATGGGAGGTGGGCTCTCTCCTCTGATATCATGGGAGGTGGGCTCTCTCCTCTGATATCATGGGAGGTGGGCTCTCTCCTCCAATATCATAGGGGGGATGGGCTCTGTCCTCTGATATCATGGGAGGTGGGCTCTCTCCTCCAATATCATAGGGGGGTGGGCTCTGTCCTCTGATCTCATAGGGAGTGGGCTCTCTTCTCTGATATCAAGGGGGGGCCTCTCTCCTCTGATATCATAGGGGGAAGTGGGCTCTCTTCTCTGATATCATAGGGGGGTTGGGCTCTCTCCTCTGATATCATTGGGGTGGGCTTTCTCCTCTGATATCATAGGGGGGTGGGATCTCTCCTCTGATATCATAGGGGCGGGCTTTCTCCTCTGATATCATAGGGGGTGGGCTCTCTCCTCTGATATCATAGGGGTGGGCTCTCTACTCTAATATCATAGGGAGGTGGGCTCTCTGCTCTGATATCATGGGTATAGTCTCCTCTCTCGGGTGGAGGGTACTATAGTCTCCTCTCTCGGGTGGAGGG
>BLSH010356171.1:130000-141543 GCA_018402905.1 Glandirana rugosa | reverse complement strand
GAGGAAAGATGAGAAGGAAGAGTGTAGTCACAGAAGATAGGTATATGACATGATAGAAACGATATAGGGAGAAGTGATGGGGTGTCGTACGTGTATAGTTGGAGTGAAGATGAGAGAGGGTTGATGAGGTGGATAGTGGAAGACGTTAACGACTTGGTCGTACAACTGGATTTGTGGTCTTGTCAATCTGTACACGCGAGTACATGTAGGGTGAGGGTAGAATGGAAGGAGGAGGAAGAGGAACAGAGTTCACTGTAAAGAGATTTAGGGAGGTAAAAGATTGACGTTTGGTGTATTGACCGTGGGGAGAAGGAGATCGTTGTTAACGTTAGGTGAGTTAAATTAAAGATAGGGTGACGAAGGAGTTTGGTCGGGGGGGGGGGGGGGTTAGAGTAAGTGGGAAACCTTACGAGTGAGGCAGACAAGCAGTGGGATAGAAATTAAATTGAGTGGATTGCAATTGTTGCTAGAGGAAGAGGGGTGCCAGTTATGTGGTTTGCAGTTAGAAAATGGAGGGATTTAGAGAAATGTCACTTGAGACAAGGAGAAGGAGGAGGAAGGTAAGATGGGAGTGGGATGTACATGAGCGCACATGTCTAACTGTTCTGGTGTTTAGGTCAACATGCTGGTTCAGCAATTGCAGAAGGTGATAGGTGGAGTAGTTGGGAGAGAGTAGAAGTGAGGTTGATATGTGCATGCTGTGGGGTAGTGAAGAGGGATATAGCAAAGATAGTACAGTATATGGATAGAAGACACTGATGTGAGAAGGAAGAGTAGAAAGGAGCATGGTGGTGGATAGAGAGTGGGAATATGGCTTCAAACTAATTCAAAATCAAATGCTGGTTTGCTTGCCGTATTTCCAGAGTGGAGCATAGTTGTTTCTTCATC
The DNA here is from genome assembly GCA_018402905.1 of Glandirana rugosa. Lineage (NCBI taxonomy): Eukaryota > Metazoa > Chordata > Amphibia > Anura > Ranidae > Glandirana > Glandirana rugosa. The sequence goes on along the minus strand of BLSH010356171.1, from coordinate 140,655 downwards.
CAGCTTTAGTTATCATGCTTTTGTGAAACTGCAGAAGTGAAACTGCATACCACTTGTGATAGAGCCACTCAGGAAAGAGCCATGATGTCTACGCCATACCATAGGTCGCTTTACATTTATAGGGAGATCGAGTGTGCATGCATTTTTCAGTTGTTCATAATATGGTCTGATTTGACACACGTGAATGTGGGAGGGGAGCTGGCTAAATCCAGACCAGCCAAAGACACAAGCTGGGATCGTAAAATAGTAATTGACTCCCTTGATCACTCAAGCCAGATGGGTTGAGAATCAGTCACCAGTTATGTTGTTATTGCAGTGTGTTTGTTAAAAAGCTAGCATTAAATATAGAAGTTTAAAGATAAAGAAAGAAAAAAATGAAAACAGCAGCAGTTAGATAATTCAGCAAAGCAGAGTGTACATATGGATAAAAAAATTACCAAAAAAATGAAAACAGCAGCAGTTAGACAGTCCAGCAAAGCAGAGTGTACATATGGATAGAAATGTACCTGTAAAAGAGCAGAGATGACATGATCAGAATAGGTAACTGCAGAAGTGAAACTGCATACCACTCGTGATAGAGCCACTCAGGAAAGAGTCATGATGTCTTCGCCATACCCGTCACCCTTGACTGAGCACTTGAAGACAAAGCTGCATTAATTTAGGCAGGTATGCAGGGGCGGGGCTGGGGGCCCCATCAGGTAGGCTGTAGGGGGCCCCATGATTTCTAACAGCGGCCCTGCTGCAACTGCCCCCCCCCCCACCCACTGCACCAATCACCCTCCACTGCCCCACTGTGTCCTCCTCTGGCCCCTTTGTGTCCTCCTCTGGTCCCCGTGTCCTTTTCCACTGCCCTACTGACACCATTGACTGGCCCCCAAAAAGCATTTTTTTTAAAAATGAAACAAAAAACATTAATTTGTACAACTACTGACAATGTCCACTGCCCTACTGACACCATCCTGCACATACTACCCACCGCCATACACTCCGCACTCCTCTCCTGCACATACTACCCACCGCCATACACTCCACACCCTCTCCCTGCACATACTACCTACCTCCATACATTCCACACCCCTCCCCTACATGTACCACCCACCGCCATACGCTCCACACTCCTCTCCTGCACATACTACCCACCTCCATACACTCCACACCCCTCTCCCTGCACAAAATACCCACTGCCATACACTCCGCACTACTCTCCTTGCACATACGACCCACCACCATACACTCCACACTCCTCTCCCTGCGCATACTACCCACCTCCATACACTCTGCACTCTTCTCCCTGCACATACTACCCACTGATGTACACTCTGCACTCCTCTTCTGCACGTACTACCCACCTCCATACACTCTGTATTCCTCTCCTGCATATACTATCCACTACCATACACCCCATACTCCTCTCCTGCACATACTACTCGCCGCTGTATACGCCGCATTTACATTGCCTATTTAACATTACCACATTCTGCACTGTAAATCTCAGACTATTTAACCACACCCACTTTAAGCCACTCCCAATATTTAGTGCACTTTAAACCACGTCCACTTTTCGCCACACACGCCGCATTTCTTAATTTGCCGGTGCCTGGGGCCCACTATTGATCTTGCACACAGGCCCACTCATTTCATGATACACCCCTGATTAGAACCCTTGTCAGTTTTCATTGGTGTCTGTGCCCCCGTTCAGGAGATTCACCCTCTCTATTTGTCCTGTTTACCATTATCATTGAAAGTGAAAGTAAAAGAAAAACTACCAAATTTTGGGTTGTCCCCAGAAAAGTAATAGCAGGGAATTCCTCCGATGGGCACACTAGGTAGAGCTGGTGACCTGGGAGTCCCCAAGAAATGTCCTTAATTTTTAGGGATTTCCTCTCACTTCCTGTTTGGCTAAGGGACAGGAAGTGAAGGAAAATCTCTGCAATGGGACACAGATGGCAGGAAATAATCTGAAAGGGATTAAAACCTTCCCTTGCTCTATCCAAAATGAAAATAAAAGTTTTGCCCATAGTTCTACTTTAAGACTATTATTAAACAGAATATCATTTAAGGGCCTCAGTCAAATTAATTCATTCGTTAGTCAAAACCCTGTAAGGGGTTGGCATTCTGGGAGGCGGGGCTTCTGACCATGTGACACCGCGATTGGCTGTCATGGCAGTCACATGATTGGAAAACTCCTGATTGTAAGAAGCGATCGGGAGCTTTTCGTGCAAATGCAACAAAACGTTCCACAAAGTGCAGTAATTAAAGGAGAACTATGGCCAAAGATTTTTAGACCATACTTCTCCTATGTATGTTGGCTAAAAATGCATCATAGGAGTGCAGATGGAACTTTTTCAGCCAACAGAGGGCTCAGCCAGTCCAGGCTTGTGAAAAATCCTGACCATAAGGTAGGGATCCACCCAAATGCCTGGACCGACACTTGGCTCAACCTTTCAGCGATCCACTGAGAGTCTAAGCCAGCCTCTCCCTTCTCCTGCACAGCCCAGAGCTCCAGTGAGCTGAATTTACTCTCTGATTAGAAAATTAAATACTAATCTAAATATAATAGTTACTGTAATTATATTAAATTAAAATTTAAATATATTTACAAATTTGAACAGAAGGCATACCTATACATAACTTCTAAGCAACAACTGATTTTTCTTTGCTATATACTCTGTACAAACCAGGGACATACAATCAGGGGAAGCATAAAAAAAAAGAAAGACAGACTTTGAGGGTAGGTAGGTGGGTTATGTAGCTGAAGTCCTATCCCACCACTGGTCAAAATTTGGGGCTCCTATCATCTATGGTTCCGGAGATACGGGGCTCCTTGCGCAGACTGTCAGAAGCTACGTACAGAGTGACCAGTTTAAATACAAGCTGACACTGTGTTTGCAGCAGACTGAGAGGATGAGCTCACAGTGCCTCTCACTTCTTGTCAGATGCACCAAGCTCAATGGATAGCTTGGAGCCTGGGACCAATGGTAGAGCACCATTGGCACAAGCTATCCAATAAAAATGCTGCAGAGGAGGCCCGCCTCACTGCAGTGTCCAGGGGCGTTGCTAGGTCTACAAAAGTTCTGGGGCTAGAGCCCAGAGCAGCAACGTAAAGAAAGTCGTGCTTGAGTGGGCATACACATGTATATAATATACATGTGTGTGTGTGTATATATACATATATATATATAAATATTGTTACATACCTGAGTGTGGATTCCCCTTACATCAGGGTCCCCAGAGAGACATACCTGCTAATTGCAGAACTGCACCCACTGGGTAAGAGACTCCGGGCTATGGGCCCCAGACTCAGGGCTATAGCCCCAATAGCCACCCCCTAGCAACGCCCCTGGCAGTGTCATAGAAGGGGCATTTGTCTAAAAGACAAATACTCCCTTCCAGCCCAGTCCTCTTAACTATAAGGAAAAAACATGGGTTTATGTGTATAAAATTTACCCATAATCCCATGTTTTTCTCACACAGTTAAGAGGGAGAATGAGAATCTGCTGCTGCTGAAAAAGGTACAAGCTAAATCATATATCATTATGCTATATGTTAGAAGATAATTTATTATTTATCTATTTACTGTAAAATTACTGGTTTAAAGTCAAACTTCAGCAATTTGTCCATTAAAGTGGAATTCCACCAGGTTAAAACTCAACAGCTACCAAAAGGGTAGCTGCTGACTTTTAACAATCGGACACTCACCTGTCCCTGGCTCCAGCGATGCGGCCGCCCGAGGGTTTGCTCTTCTCTCCCTCCTCTCGGCGGCGCCGGCAACACAAGTGTGAGCACCCGGCTTTGGCTTCAAAGCCAGGTGTGCACAGCGCATGTGCCAGTAGCGCTGCACCTTATGAATGGCCGGCATATCTTCTGGGACCTGTGACGTGTCCCAAAAGATCGCCGAGGGGGGGGGGGGGGGGGGTGAACTTTCTTCCGGAGCCACGGCTCTAGGAGAGAAAAGTGGACCTGGGACTCTGAAAAAAGCCCCCCGGTCCCCCCCAAAAAAAATGACATGCCAATTGTGGCATGTCGGGGGGGGGGTGTCACCTTCCCTTAAAGCGGAAGTTCCACTTTTGGGTGGAACTCCGCTTTAAGCTTCCTGCTCAAGTACAGTTTTTGAAAATATAGTAAATTACCTTAAAATAAAATATAATAAGTATTTGTATATTACTTACGTATGGTAATTAACCCCTTGCTGCCCAGGTTAATTCTGACACTTTTCTCCTACGTGTAAAAATCACAATTTTTCGCTAGAAAATTACTCAGAACCCGCAAACATTATTATATATATATTGTTTTAGCAGACACCTTAGGGAACAAAATGGTGATTGTTGCAACTTTTTGTGTTACACAGTATTTGCGCAGCAATTTTTCAAACGCATTTTTTTTTGGACAGAAACAGTTTCATGCTTAAAAAAAAAACACTAAACTTAGCCTGGTTTTTTGTATAATGTGAAAGAGGATGCTATGCCGAGCAAATAGATACCTAACATGTCACGATTTAAACACACTTGTGGAATGGTGGCAAACTTCAGTACTTAAGAATCTCCATAGACAACACTTTAAACATTTTTAGAGGTTACATGTTTAGAGTTACAGAGGAGGTCTAGTGCTAGAATTATTGCTCTCGCTCTAAATGTTCGCGGCTCATGTAGCCTGCGTGTATCTGGCTCTGATACAAGCCAGTGCCTCACCAGCCACTGACCTCACCGCACGTCCCTGGTACAAACCAAGTGGTTGCAAAATTTGTTTGCTCTTTGTGTCACTAATAATGTGTTTAGGGGCCCACAACACTGGCTATGTGTGGACTTGGCGTGAGTAGATCCTCTATCTAACACCTAATGACATTATTGGTTTCTACTCTATAGGGTTGTATTACTAAGGGCGAATAGGCTGTTCACTGTGGAGGGGAAGTTGCACTTAGTAAGCAAATTTTCCCCAGAGCTTAGTTGATGTGGTGAAGTTTCACTTGGCAAAGAATACCTAATTATGTACAAGGAAAAAAAATGTATTTTTGCTTGCACATGATTGGATAATGGACATCAGCAGAATTTCACCTGATTCACTAAGCTCTGGGGTAGATATTAGGTTATTTAAAAACAGCTTATCCAATGCTTCCCTGCTCCCCCTTCAATCTACCAACATCATCTATATAGAGGGCCACATACCACCTGAACCTAGACATGCCATAAACCCCCAGCTCCTCCTATAGTGCCTAGGTGCAGGCATGTGTATTTGTCAATACAATTTCTTATCAAAAGGAAAATAAAACAAACTACATTTTTTTGAATAATGCTTATACAAAAAGGTATTTAAGGAACAGGCATTGGGACAGCAGATTATTTAATGTTAGTAAAGGCAAAATCAAAAATGACATATATGATGCTGTTTCTTTGTGTTAACCCCCCTATAAACTTGAAGTTCATACTTGTTGATCCTGCCATTATTTTTCAAATTCCTTTAACAGACCAAGCTGTGCAGCAATATAATAATTTAGAGGGTTGAGACAAATCATTTAACACTGACAGGGGTGCTTACAATGGTTAGCTCTATTCATTTTTGCAAAACATTTATGCCAAAAGGGGAAAAAAACATTTTTCTGTAGCTGCTTAACCACTTGCCGACCGCCTGCCGCAGTGTGACAGCGACAAAATGGCTCGTTATCGTGAACAGCCGTCACCTGACGGCGGGCGCGAAAGCTAGTATTGTGAGCGCGCCACCGGAGGCCGTGATCACTCCCCTCCCCCTGTCAGCCCAGCCCCCATACAGTTGGAACACACTGAGGGAACACAATTAACACTTAGAGCGCCCCCTCCAGGTTAACCCCTTAACTGCCAATGGCATTTACACAGTAATCAGTGCATTTTCATATCACTGATCACTGTATAGATGCCAATGGTGTCAAAATTGTCTGACATGTCCACCCCAATATCGCAGTACTGCTAAAAATAGCAGATCGCCGCCATTGCTAGTAAAAAAATAAGTAAATAAATAAAAACTCGTAAACGCGATAACTTTTGCGCAAACCAATCAATAAATGCCGATTGCAATTTTCTTATTACCAAAAATATGAGGTAGAATATAGATCGGCCAAAACCGATGAAAAAAAACGTTTTTTTATATATTTTTTTTTTGGATTTGTAAAAAAAGTGAGAAATGTTTTTTCTGCAAAATTGTCGCTCTTTTTCTATTTATAGCGGCGATCAGAAATGACGCAGAGGGGATCAAATATCACCAAAAGAAAGCTCTATTTGTGGGAAAAAAAGGACGCATATTTCGTTGGGGGTACAACGTCGCACGACCGCGCAACTGTCAGTTAAAACGACGCAGTGCCGAATCGCAAAACGTGCTCTGGTCCTAAAGGGTGAAATGCTTCCGGGGCTGAAGCGGTTAAAAAGTTCAGCTTTAATATCAATAATTTCCCTTTGGGATTAATACATTTTTATGATTCTGATTAGTTTGTTAGTTACGTATGTAAAGTCCATGTAAATCTACTAGTCCATCTAACACTACCCTCTCAAGACAATGACAATGCTGCTGTCCAAGGGTGGCTATGTTGCTGCTCTATAGTTAGTTAGAGGAGCCACTCTTACACATGATGCAAATTTTCAGACAGAAATTTTTGTTCGACGCCCAATCGTCCGAAATTCTTACCGTTAATATGCTCCTTTCGACAGCCGATTTTTTATAAACAAAAAAGAGTGACAATTTTGAAAAAAAAATGTTTTTTTTTACTTTCTGCTATAAAACATTTCCAAAAAAATTGTAAAAAATCAATTTTCTTTATGAATATGTATTCTGTTACATATTTTTGGTAACCAAAAATTGCAATAAGCGTATATTGATTGGTTTGCGCAAAAGTTATAGCGTCTACAAAATAGGGGATAGATGTATGGCATTTTTATTATTTTTTTTTTACTAGTAATGGTGGCAATCAGTGATTTTTAGCAGGACTGCGACATTGCGGCAGACAGATCGGACACCTGACATTTTTGACACTTTTGGGAACCAGTGACATTACTACAGTAATCAGTGCTAAAAATATGCAATGTTATTGTACTAATGACACTGACAGGGAAGGCATTAACATCAGGGGCAATCAAGGGGTGAAATGTGTTCCACGTTTGTGTTTCTAACTGTATGGGGGATGGGCTGTGTGGGGAAACACACAGATCCGTCTTCCTGCATAGCAGATCTGTGTGCTCTCCCCTGTCAGAACAGAGATCTGCATTGTTTACACAGGCAGATCCCCGTTCTGTCACTGAGGGGAACGATCGCGGGTGGCCAGTGGACATTGAGTGACACCCCCTGATTGGCTCCCCCGCTGGCCAATGGGAGCACGCGCCCAAAAAAGCGAGTGCACGAGCCTGCATACACCTACGGTGATTCGCGGTATCAAGCCACCTTGCCACAGTATAAGTGTGGCGGCTGGTCGGCAAGTGGTTAAGATAAGTCTCTTTCAGGCAGGTCAGGGGAAGGAAAGAGCGGCATGGTGTAGCACAATTTATTAAAAAATATAAAATATGAACAACAATTGCACTCACATCGCTTAGGGGAGACAGACTCAGATCAGGGATGAATGTCCAGGGACAGTCTCAGAGTGCAGCGGTCCGGGATCCTAGGAGGAACGAGGCTGATGAAGAAGGCGTTGTTTGCCTTCAAAACGTGTCCCTATTGGCAATTGAACCCGCTGGGCTGACAGTGCACTTCTGACGGCAGAAGATTAACTCTTCACCCGAACTTTTATCCCCACAACGGCGGTTCCTACACACCCTGGCATCTGCACTCCACCCAGTGATCGCACACGCTTCAGCTGGACTGGGCTGACAAGGAATCAGTTCCTCCTTGGATCCCAGACCGCTGCACTCTGAGACTCGGGACATTCATCCCTGATCTGAGTCGGTCTCCCCTAAGTGATGTGAGTGCAATTGTTCATATTTTATATTTTTTATTAAATTGTGCTCCACCATGCCCACCTGGCATCGCTCTTTCCTTCCCCTCTTCTATTTCAGTTCTTGGATCCCCAGTCCATTCTGAGAAGGCAAGCCAATGACTTTTTTAAAATCACCTATGACTTTCCTAACCTCCGGGAATTAGTTGCTTATAAGAATACCTTGTTTTATCTTTGAATTGTACTCATGGTGTATATTACTTTATATAATCCTTACATTCAGAGTATGGGCCCAAGGGTAGCGCTGTTTAAAATCTTTTTTGTGTATCTTTCGGACAGGTACCTGTGCTTACCTAAGAAGCAGAAGCCCCTCCTGAATGCCTATGAACCACTGCTCTAATGCACTCTGCTGCCTCCTGAAACCTGTTTTTTTTTTTTAAACTATGGCGAATGGCAATTATATATTGCAGGTCCATTTGGCTTGTGGTTGCTGTGCGCACAGGGTGTGTTATGTGTGCCTGGGCACACCCTAATTACCCAGTGTGGTGCATATTTCCCCTGTTTAAAAAATCTCAATTTTTCTGCTAAAAATTTTTTTTAAAAAAAATTAATTGTAAAAAATAACAAAAATAAAAACTACTGACACCAATCTCTGCCTTTATGACACCATCCACTGCTCTACTGAAACCATCAGTATCCATACACACACACACACACACACACACACACACACACACACACACACACAGTGCGTTTTTGAGCTTTGGGGTGCACACCCTACTACAATAGGGTGTGCACACCTATGGGTGCGACATCACTGATCTTAAAGGGAGAGTTGCCGTCTGTCAAACTCTGCAGTTGAGTAAAGAATGCTTCAGGTGCAAAGAATAGCATTGTGGCTGCTGCATGTGTTCAGACCTCTCAGGCTAAGCTGCCTGTTTTAACTGCCCCCCTCCCTGGCTGCCCATGTGAAAGAGACTAAACAGAGTAGCACCACAAAGCGGGAAGCCAAGCTTAAATAGGTAATGATGAGCATATATGGTATGTTTGCTCCCTTTTACTTACAGTGTGTAATTATAAACCATTCATACGTTTTTCAATTATTAAACGTATTTCTCTTTTTTTGGTCTATATGGCTCTCTGGCGATACAATTAAGAGCCCAAACAAGCATTTAATATCTAACTGATTAAATATATCAATTTCACAGCTAGTAACTCAAAATCTCAGAGGATGAGGGCCATATAAATCTGTGAAATATATATTATATAACAATTCCTGTCCATATATCGTAAGAACAGTTTGAGACAATGAAGCCCCAACAGTCTATTCTGTCAATCCATGCATTTAATTAGCTAATTACAACCTGCTGACACGCATGCACTGAATATGGTATTCAGCTAGCTTTTTTTCTCTTTTTCAATTCATTTATTATTAACCCTCAGTAAACATCTGATCTCTTCTTCCCTGAGGGAAGCAAGTAGTAATTTGGCTCTTGAACACAAAATTCTCTTGCTAATCTTCTGAGTTGACAATAAAGTGTCACCAGCTGTCACGGTTTGGTTGCTGGTGCATGTACATTATAAAATCTATACACAATACAGCGCCCTCTAGAGCACACTTGTTAAACTGCTCTTGTCCAGTATTGCAAAAACCGGCAATAAATTATGGAGCCTAATTCCCAAAATCAAAAGCTAGAGAAATAGCTAAATAAATAATATCATTAAAGTACCCATACACATTTATTAATATGTGGGACCTTACAAATGTTATAGTGTGCACTGTGCTCCTTTCTTACCTTTATGTGATGAGACAAAAGCACCTTTATGTTTTATACAAGTCATGTAAAGTTTTCTTATATGGCTTAAAATAAAAATCTGTTTCAGGAAAAAAATAATTATTTTCAAACTTGATTTGATTATCATAGCATTACCATAAGCGTAGCCTCAATATATAGAATAAAATACCTTCAGCCCTGCTCTGGAGACCTTCACTATGCAGCACCACATAAGTATGGACCAGCAATAGGAATGAACGCAGTAGACCTGCGCAATAGTTGTAGTCTTTGAGCAAAGGCTGTGCAGTGCAAGGCAGAACCATACACTGAAGATATCCTGAGTGAGGTTGAAGGTAAGTATTTTGCTAATCTGATTACACTGAAAGGGGCAGCTGTAAAAGGACAGCTACACTAAGGGTTGTAAATTTAAAAAAAAATTAAAAAAAATCAGCTATTCATCCTGGGAATCGGAAGACACATTTGTTTGAATAACAAATTTGAATGTTAACAGGCTATCTTTTCCCATCTCTGGAAGTTCGGGTTCTGCTGGTCCGGCCGAACTTCGGGACAAAGTCCGGGTCCGGACGGAACCCGAACGATCGCACGGACCCCGAACCCCATTGAAATCAATGGGGACCCGAACTTTTAGGCACAAAAATGGCTGTAACAAAGTCCTGGAAAGCCCTAGAGGGCTGCAAAAGGAAGTAAAATGGGGGTAAGGGTAGGGCAAGTGCCCTACAAAAAAATGGGGATAGGGAAAATAAATTAAAATCAAATAAAAAAATGGGAAGGGGGGGTGGATTTGGAGTAGGAGCCTAGAGGTTGACTAGGCCGTGACCGTGGCAGTGGCGGTGGTAGAGGAATAGGAGGAGGTAGCCAACATGTTTTTTTTTTTTTGTATTGAGGCCTATTCAAAAAAACAAGTATGTGAATGGCTGTGTGAGTCCGGTCGAAATGTTTATTCTGCACAAGGTACAGACAAGTCTTGTGGGATC
>BLSH010356171.1:93072-108492 GCA_018402905.1 Glandirana rugosa | reverse complement strand
ATACCATAAGTGACCAGGACTCCCTCTTCAGCTCCACCTCGAGATAGTGTCCATACGACGGTACCTATCCGCGGTCCTTTCCTTTTAATGTCATTCACACTATGTTAAAAGGCAAAAAAAACCGACTTCGATGTGAATTTTTTATATGGGAAAGGCTGAATGTTTGTTTAAGTTGAATTCTTGTTTGGATGTCAGTTATAGAACAAACATTGGGCGCCTGGCGGACATGTAAGTAGTTTGGTCTATAACGTAATCAAATAGTTTTTGTCACGGTTCATAACGTGATCAAAACACGACGGGATAAAATGAAAATATGTCATTAATTTTTATAATGTTTTTTAATTCAAAATAATACATATCACAACTCGCTTGGGCCTGACATTGCAAGCCCAGGCATGGCTTGAAAGCCCACAGGCACCCGAACGATTTTTGAAATGTCCGGGTCCGGGTCCGTGCCACGGACACCCGAAAGTTCGGTACGGACCCGAACGTTACAGTCCGGGTTCGCTCAACACTATACATAATAAAACTTAATTTTTTGTAATATTTTTAATTACTGTATAAAAGTAAAATAGGGCAGCACAAAACTAGTGCAATACTTGGCACTGTTTTTGATAAACTAATGCAATATCTGGTTTGATGAATGTACAGGCGGTCCGCGGGTTACAAACAAGATATTGACTGTAGGTTTGTTCTTAAGTTGAATTTGTTTGTAAGTCGGAAAGGGTATATTTTTTAAGTGTAGCTTCAGCCAAAAAAAACGGAAAATTGTATCACACTTACTGTAATTTTCCTTTCCTGGCGCCTATCCATGGCAGCATACCTGTGATAGAGCTCCACCTCGACTTCTCCCTCAGGACCAGTGAATACCATAAATTAAAGATGTAGTCCCTCCCCAGCATTCTCCGTAATATAGAAATATCAAGGGTGGGAGCGTATGGTGCCATGGATAGGCACCAGGAAAGGAAAATTACGGTAAGTATGATACAATTTTCCGTTTTCCCGGTGCCTCCATGGCAGCATACCTGTGATAAATAACTAGCAAACACAGGAGGGATTCATGCCAAACATAAAGAATTTTAATTAGGTCCTGCCAAAGCAGCATGTACCACACTTCTTCTGCACTCCACCAGAGTAAGAGCTCATGGATCAATACAGTAATGCTTGAGAAAAGTGTGCTGAGAGGACCAGGTAGTGGCCCTGCAGACTGTTTCTAAGGATACATTCGCCCTTACTGCCCATGAAGCTGAAACTGCCCTAGTTGAGTGCGCATTCAGTTGAGAAGGTGGTTCCATCTTCTTTACCCTGTAAGCTTTTTGAATCATTTTCACAATCCAGGAATCTAAGGTTTGGCTAGAGGCCTCCTTGCCTCTGTTTCTTTCCCATGGGATGATAAACAGTCTTTCAGAGTCTCTAAAACTCTTAGTCATTTCTAGGTAGGCCCTGAGGACTCTAGAGACATCTAATTCTTGACAGGAGCCTGAATCCAGGTCCGAAAATACTGGTAATGACCAAGAATCCATTAGGTAAGCTGGAGTCGTGACTTTAGGCGTAAAACCCCTGACAGGGCGCAGCTCAACTCTGTCTGGGAAAAGGGAGATATGTTTGTGTCCTATCCCTAAGGCATGCAGCTCCGAGATCCTTCTGCCAGAAGTACAGTAATAGCTAGTAGGAAAGCTGTTTTCAGAGTGAGATTCCAAATTGAGGTTTCCTCTATGGGAGCAAAAGGATGGCTGGCTAAGACTTCTAGAACCAAAGGAAGGTCCCATTTTGGAAAGGAGCGCCTACTAGGCGGACTGATCTTTAGCACCCTCTTAAGAAACGTAATCACCAGAGGGTCCTCTGCCCACATTGTGTTGGTTGTGGCAAAGATTGCTGATATTTGTACTTTAAGTGTGCCTAGGCTGAGGCCGAGATCAAGACCCGCTTGAAGGAACTCCAATACACTTGATGTAGTAGGGTTGACCGGGTTTAAGACTCTATCAGTGGCGTAGGCGGAAAACCTGTCCCAGATTCTTGTATATATCATATTTGTTGAGGGCTTCCTAGCACTAAGGAGGGTAGAAATGACTCTCTGGGAGCAACCTAGTGCCTGAAACCTCCTTTCAATCAGCATAGCCGAAGGTCCAGCTTCTGCAGATTCGGATGGGATATGCTCCCCTGCGTTAGCAGATGTGGAAATGCCAGAATCCTGATGGGAGGCATCATGCTGAGGTGTATAGCCAATGGAAACCAAGGTCTCTTTGGCCAATATGGAAGAACAGCCAGGACCTGCACATGCTCCCTCAGTAGTCTGAGGAGAAACCTCGAGATGAGTGGACATGGGGGAAAGGCGTAAGCCACCGCAAAGTTCCATGGGCAAGAGGGTGCGTCCACATCTTCTGCCTGTGGATGTGGTAGGAGAGAGACAAACCTCCTGAGCTTGGAATTCTCCCATGTTGCAAAAAAAGATCCACCTGTGGAGGCTCCCAGAGGTTCGCAATCTGTTGGAACACATGAGGGTGTAGAGACCATTCGTTGTTGCTGACAAACCTCCTTGACAGGTTGTCTCCCTCCAAGTTTAGTCTCCCTGGGTGATACATTGCCCTGAGATCCAGTAGGTTTTTCTCTGCCCGGATCATTTTTGGCTCCACTTCCCTCAGGAGCGTCCTGCTGCAAGTGCCGCCCTGTCTCTGTAGGTATGCGACTGCCATTGTGTTGTCCAGACGTAGGAGCACCCTTTGCCCTTTGACATGAGCTGACAAATAAATCAAAGCCAGAAATGCTGCTCTCATTTACAGTATAATGGACACCACTCTCCTGGGCTGGAATGACCATCTCCCCTGTATTCTCACATCCTTGCAATGAACACCTCATCCGTGCCTGCTCGCATCCGATGTAATCGTGATCCAGGAGTGGGAACCCAAGGTGTGTGAACGTGAGAGGTTTCCCAAACTGTTCCACCAGTGAAGACCTCTGCACATCTTTGTTGTTAACAGGATTTTCTGAGAAAGATGCTGTTTCCTCAATTGTGACAGGAAACCGGATTGGAACTGTCTCAGATGCCAATAAGACCAAATGACTAAAGGTATACACGAGGACATACGGCCTATCAGGCTCAGGCACTGTGAAGCTGTCAGGTGTGATTTCTCCATTACACTGTGCATTATCTGGCTGATCTCCCATGCCTTCTGCTGAGGTAATGAAACTGTGCCCTGCTGCTTATCTAGCAATGCTCCCAAGTAAATCATGCATTGCGTTGGAGACAATTGGCTCTTTTTGTTGTTTATTAGCCAACCAGATCTGATAGAGACTTTAAAAGGATGTCCCTGTGGGATATGAGTTGATCCGGGTTGCTTGCCAATAAAAGAATGTTGTCCAGGTAGTGGTAGATTCTGAAACCCCTCTCCCTCAGAGGGGCCAAGGCTGATATTAGGATCTTTGTAAACACCCGAGGGGATGTGCACAGGCCAAAAGGAAGTGCCTGGAACTGCAGATGGACATGATCTACTGCGAACCTCAGATACTTTTGGAATGAGGGCAAGATAGGGATGTGAAGGTAAGCGTCCTGTAGGTCTACTGATGTCATCCAGTCCCCCAAATGCACAGCCTGGATTATCGTATGGAGGGACTTCATCTTGAATCTTTCAAGATAGATGTACTGGTTGAGTCTCTTTAGGTCTATGACCGGCCTCCAGCCTCCTGTTTTTTTCTCCACCAGGAAGAGCGTTGAGTAAAAACCTGAAAAAAGTTCCGATGGGGGAACCGGAATCACTGCCTTCAGTTCCAGTAAGGACATTATATATTGGTCTAGAATTAGTGCTTTTTGCTGAGAGGCTGGTACTTCTGTCCTTTTGAACGAGTTTTGGGGAAGCTGATGAGAGAAAGTCCAGAAGTGCCCGTACTGGATTGTGGACAGGACCCACGGGTCCTCGCATTCCCTGATCCATGCTGACAGGAAAGACTTCAGCCGAGCCCCCACTTGGGGAGGCTCAGCACTGCTGGCGTCATAAGGACTTTGACGCTTCCTGGGGGGCATAGAGAGCCTTATTTCTTTTTTTCCCCAGAAAGGATGCTTGGGTGCCCCTCCAGGGCCTTTTGTCTTTACTCTGACGGGATTGCCTGAAATCTCTGTAGCCTGACTGCTGGAACCTTGAAAGGTAGGTTCTGGGTCTGGTTAATGCAATAGCCGGTCTGCAGGCTGCTCCTGAAGCCAGATAACTTCACTTCAAATCAAGGTCAATCCTTCTATCCAAAGGATCTTTGAATGAAGTGGAATCCTCCATGGGCAGTGTTATATTCTTTGTCAAGCGAGCTACTGTTGCATTTACCACCGGCATTGAAGAGAAGGACTGTGCATCTGAGTCTGCCAGTGGGTACAGTTTTGAAAAGCGGGCCAAAGAAAGCTTTTTATCTGTCTTAGTCCATTCATCTTGAATGATCTCCCGAATTTCCCCCATTGATGGGAACACAATCTGTTTCCTTTTGAGGAATGGGAAATAAACCTTAACCTTGCATGGTGGCTCCACCGGATCTTCCCAGGCTATGGCTTCTTTCACAGCCTGAATGAATGAATGGACCATCTGAAAGTTAAAACCTGAATGCTCCCCCTCTTCTAAGGACTCCTCAGATGACTCCTCTGGAGGACGGTCTCTTGCCACCTGACCTGAGGCAGGTATGGGTGTACTGACTGATGATAGACCCGGCATACTGGGTTCCATAACCTGCACCCCCGGGACTGGGAAGGCTGGAGGTTTCGGTATTAAAGCAGCCAATTCTGAGAATGAGTCTCTCATTGTCTGTTTTAGAAGATCCACCCACTTGTCGACTTTCCTGTTCCATGTTAGCTGCATAGTCCCTGAAGCAGTCTCTGCAGACCAACTTGTCTGGAAGCAGAGTTGCGCCACATGCCCAGCGTTTCTTTGAGGCTGAACAGGCTGGAGGCGATAGGGAGTAATAGGATCTCCTGGACCTTGATCTCCCTGATGACCTATGCCTAGAGGAGTGGGACTTTTACTCTGGACTCCGGACATCATGATGCCTTGAAGATTTCTTAGACTGCTTTGAAGGGACAGGGCTGCAACATAGGAGGAAGAAAAAAAAAATTTATTTTTTTTTCGAACATCCTTTTTTTTTTTTTTAACCTGCGGATGGTCCCATACCTATCTGACGTATGCGAATCTTTGCTCCTTGAAGAATGACTCATGGTGCAAGCAAGGGCAGAGGGCTCAACTGAGAGAGAGAGAGGAAAAAGGTACATTACAATAAAGATCCTGTTCCAAGAAACAAAGCTGAACTCTGAAGGGTCTCCGAGATTTACCTGCAGACTGATCCAATAGGAAAAAGGGCACACCTGGTCTGTAGTCATCCACAGCACCAGTGAAGGAGAGTCCCCCCTTACCTTTTATACATTTTAAGGAGACCCCCCCTCCTCCTTGGAAGTAAGGGCAACCCATACACATGGGCTTCACCTTTTCCCATATCCAAGATGGCGCCCGCCACATCACGGCCGAGCCACAGCCCCCGGAGGCTAAAAATTAGAGCCCCAAAGCGGAACGAGCAGCCAAGGAGAAGAAGAATCTCCTCCCCCAGATGCTGCAAAAATAAAAGTTTTAAAGGGGACATTTTTTTTTACATATGGCTGAGAAAAAAAAAAAGGAAGAGAGAAGGTAAGGAAGAAAATAGAAACAAATTAATTAATAGAATGAACCTAAAAAAAAAAAAAAAAATGAAAGCTTTCAAGCAGTTGATCCCCCTGCCTGGTCACCAACATTCAGGTATTCTGAATTTGCAGATTGCGTTCTTATGAGGAAACTCTGCTTACCCCACAAGATCCACAGAAGGGGTCCCCAGCCTTATTATCGCTAATAGCAGTCCAAGGAACAGGGATTGCGCATGGGAGAGGTCTGAATCCGGCGGATGCTGCCGAAGGTAGAGGTAGGGACTTGCTGCATCTTCTTCACTGATTCAAGAGGTATGAGGAAAAAAAGAAGAATGCTGGGGAGGGACTACGTCTTTAATTTATGCTATTCACTGGTCCTGAGGGAGAAGTCGAGGCGGAGCTCTATCACCAGTATGCTGCCATGGAGGAATCGGGAAAACTATTTTTAAGCTTTTGGATAGCATAGGAAAGGGTCAACACCCCTGTAATGTTTGTTTTGCTGTCTATGTTTCTGTTCAGAAGATTTCACTTCACTTCCTGTCCCAATGGTAATTTGAATTTGAAAATGGTGTGTTGTCGTGGAACAAACCTTTGTGATAAAGCATCAGTGGAAACACCTTTTCCCCATAATAACTCTTACAGGAGTGAATTTCCTTTCCTAGGGGGAGATTTCCTCTCACTTCCTGTTGTCTCCCTCCATTTGTAAGTAGGAGTGTCATGTAACCAGCTAACACATGTCTTATCTGTTGCCTACCTTTGCTGCATGTGTCCAGTTAGAAGCCAGGCCTCCCTCACCTGTGTGCTTTAGTAGGCCCTCCTCAGCTGGTCTCCACCCCAAGCCTTAATTGGTAACAGGATATAACACCTGGCAGTGCAGGGCTGCGTTGCTGATCAACGTTTGTCCGTGTTTGGCTTGTGTGTAGTTGTCTCCCTCGTTTGCTCTGAGTCTTATCCGTGTTCTGACCTTTGGCTTGTCTGACTATCCCTCCCTGCCTGATACCTTGATCTTCGGCTTGCTATCCCTCTGGCTTCCCCTCTACCACCTGTAGCCAGCCCAAACGTAAGCTAGGGGACTCCTGGGGGCCACGACCTCGATCCAGTTGCAGCCAAATGCATCCTCACCACTAGAGGCTCTGGTGAACACCCACTGGCTCTTAGATTCCGCGATCTGGGGAAACCGATGCACTAGCTCCCTGTGATCCAGTGTCCATGACCTAGGGGGCCCTCTCCACGTATCAGCCGGAATTACTTAGCAGCAGTCAGCCATAGGTCCACAACCTTGTGGTGCGCTACAATATCCTTGGTTCGATTTGCACTCCGGTGGTACGCATCTGTCACCAGACCCCTGGAGTTGTGACGGTTTGATTAGCCATGGACCCGGCTGATGTGCCGCTACCTGTGGATGATCCGCTGCAGGGCATAGTCTGCAGACTGAGGCACAAGAGTCTAATCAAACACAGGTGATGTGATTCCTGCAAGATTTGGCGTCCCGCTTTGATCAGCTGCAGGCCTCCCTAGGACCCCCTGTCCAACAACCTCCCCCACTGCCTGTGGCCATATCGGTTCCAGTCACACTCACAGCAGCTAACCCGTTGCAATTACCAGCTCCGTCCTGAGGCTCTAAAGCCTGCAGGGGGTTCCTCAGCCAGTGTACCATTCATTTTGAGCTTCAGCCTCAAAATTTAATGTCTGATCGGGCGAAGATGGCCTACATTATTTCTCTCCTGTCCGGCGAGACTTTAGCCTGGGCTACCCCTCTGTACGAGAAGAGTGATCCCTGGTTTCTAGCCTGTCTAGTTTCCTGAAACTCTTTCGAAACATCTTCGAGGAACCAGGTCATGTCTCTTCAGCCACCAGCGGCCTTTTATGCCTCCGTCAGGAGTCTTTTTCTGTGGGCCAGTATGCCCTCCATTTTTGGATTTTGTCTGATGAGGTGAACTGGAACAACGAGGCCTTGGTCGCAGCCTTCTTACAGGGCCTCTCCAACAGAGTGACGGATGAATTAGCGGGTAGAACCATTCCCGCTGATCTGGGCAATGTGATCTCCCTGTGCAACCAGATCGACATTCGCTTCCAGGAGAGGACCCTAGAAAAAAGATGTCAGCACCCCTTGGTCCTTGGTCAGCCTGAGCTCCCCTCTCTGCGATCCATGGAGCATCCCCTGTCAGCTGAGGAACCCATGCAGCTGGGCCGGACCAGGCTATCTCCCGAGGAGCGTGCTAGGCGTAGAACCTTGGGTCTGTGTCTCTACTGTGGGGGCAAAGGTCACACTCACTGCGTCCAGGAAAAGCTTGGGTCTAATACGTCTGGAAAGTGGAGTATTGGACACAGAAACCTCACCTTCACGTCTCAAGCTGTCGGTGTTCCTTCACACTGGCACTTCCTCTCATTCGGTCCCGGCATTTCTTGATTCTGGAGCTGCTAGCAACTTTATGGACTGGAGAACGGCTTCTTCCATGAAGCTTGTCTTTTTGACTCTCGCCACTCCATTAGTGGTCTCGGCGATCGATGGCACTGTTCTTCCAGGAGGGCCTTCCAGACCCTTCTGGTTAAGATGTCGGTTGGAGTGCTCCATCAGGAGGAGATATCCTTCCTTGTTCTACCTAAGGCCTCAACCTCCATCATATTAGGCCTTCCCTGGATACAGCTCCATTCCCCACACATTGAGTGGACTTCCGGGCAGATACTGGCTTGGGGTTCCTCTTGTTTCTCATCCTGTCTACACAAGGTTGCCCCTAAAGAGAGACTTCCTGTTGCCACCATTTCAGTTTCCTCTGCTCTTCCCGCTGCTTATAGCGATTTCCAAGATGTCTTCTGTAAGAAATCGGCTGAAGTGCTTCCCCCTCACAGGTCCTTTGACTGTGCCATTGACCTTGTTCCAGGAGCGAATCTGCCCAGGGGTCGTACCTATCCTCTGTCCATCCCTGAGACCTAGGCCATGTCAGAGTATGTCTCTGAAAACCTAGAGAGAGGGTTCATTCGGAAGTCCTCATCTCCAGCGGGAGCAGGATTCTTTTTAGTTTCCAAAAAAGATAGCACGTTAAAACCTTGTATTGATTATCGAGGTTTAAACGCAGTGACAATCAAGAACCGAGATACCCCTTACCCTTAATCTCTGAGTTATTCGACAGATTGAAAAGGGCCTCCATCTTTTCTAAGTTGGGTCTCAGAGGTGCCTACAATCTGATCCGGATAAGGGGAGGTGACGAATGGAAAACCGCGTTTAACACAAGAGACGGGCATTATGAAAATCTTGTTATGGGCTATGTAAC
This sequence comes from Glandirana rugosa, assembly GCA_018402905.1. Lineage (NCBI taxonomy): Eukaryota > Metazoa > Chordata > Amphibia > Anura > Ranidae > Glandirana > Glandirana rugosa. Next base: position 99,579 of record BLSH010356171.1, on the reverse strand, counting down.
ACCCCAGCGGTATTTCAAATCTTCGTCAATGAGGTCTTCAGGGATTTGCTGGATCAATTTGTGGTCATCTATCTGGATGACATTCTAATTTTTTCTGAAAATCTGCTTGTCCACAGGAACCATGTCCGGGTTGTGCTTCAGTGCCTTAGGGAAAATAACCTGTATGCAAAGCTGGAGAAATGTTCTTTTGAATGTTCTGAGGTTCTGTTTCTGGGATGCGTTGTCTCCAGTTTGGGTCTTCATATGGATCCCAAAAAGGTCTCGGCCATTACCAACTGGCCTCTTCCTGCCAGCCTCAAGGCCACACAGTGATTTCTTGGGTTCTCCAATTATTATAGGCAAATTTATTAAGAACTACTCGGCTATTGCTGCGCCTATTATTGCCTTAACTAAAAAAGGTGCTAATGCCAAGGAATGGCCTCCTGAAGCTATCGCTGCATTCCATGATCTGAAACAAGCCTATGTTTCGGGTCCTCTCTTGAGGAGACCCATTTTTTATTGAAGTGGACGCTTCTTCTACTGGAGTGGGAGCAGTGTTCCTTCAGTTATCCGAGAATAAATGACAGCCATTTCTCCAAAAAAATTTTCTCAGGCAGAGAAAAATTATGCTATTGGCGATTGGGAGCTTCTTGCTATCAAATTGGCGCTATAAGAATGGCGTCATCTCTTGGAGGGTTCCCCTCACTCCATAACGATCTTCACTGATCATAAAAATTTACAGTACCTACAGAGTGCTAAATGACTGAATCCCAGACAAGCCAGGCGGAGTCTGTTCTTTTCCCGTTTCAATTTTACGATCACGTACAAACCTGGTTCCTGCAACAGTCAGGCCGATGCACGCTCTAGGTCAATTGACACGATGGATGAGGAGCCCACCTCTGAACCTGAGCCAATCATTCCGGCCAGGTGTATTCTTGCCCATTCCACCACTCTGGGGTCTAAAATTCCCCCTGGCAAGACCTTCGTCCCCATTAAACTAAGACCTAAGATCCTTCATTGAGGGCATGATTCCAAGGTGTCGGGTCATGCTGGGGCCCTCCGATCCTTTCAGCTCATCAGTCGCCACTACTGGTGGCCTACTCTCCATGCGGATGTCAAAGGCTATGTGAAAGCATGCCATGTTTGTGCCCAGTCTAAGTCCTCCACACATGCTCCTGCTGGTCTGCTCATGCCCTTGCCCATTCCAGAAGAGCCCTGGACTCACATTGCGATGGATTTCATCACCAATCTTCCGCCGTCTGAAAAGAATACAGTCATTTGGGTGGTAATCGATCGGTTCTCCAAAATGGCTCATTTTGTTCCTCTTCCTGGTCTCCCTTCTGATCCTGCGTTGGCTCCCATATTTGTTAGAGAGATCCTCCACCTCCATGGGGTTCCTTCTCATATTGTCTCAGAGGGGGGTTCAATTTACATCCTGCTTCTGGAGAGCTTCCTGCAAGTCCCTCAATGTTGTCTTAGATTTTTCTTCTTCTTACCACCCTCAATCCAATGGACAGACTGAGAGGTTTAATCAGGAGTTAGAGGTCTTCGTCCGCACCTTAGTCTCCACTCATCATGATGACTGGTCCTCTCTCTACTCCCGTGGGCAGAGTTCTCTCACAATAATCAAGTTAACACCAGTTTGCAGAAGACCCCCTTTTTCATGGTCTACGGAAGCCACCCTCAGCTTCCTTTTCCCATGACCTGTTCTCCAGATATTCTAGCTTTGGCTACTGTTCAGCAATCTTTCAATACCATTTGGGGTGAGGTTCATGATTCCCTCCAGGCAGCGACTGATAAGTTTAAAGGTTTTGCGTAAACCGCCTTCTCTACAGATTGGAGACAAGGTCTGGCTTCCCACCAGGAATATCAAACTCCGGGTTCCTTCTTTGAAATTTGCACCAAGATTCATTGGTCCGTATTCGACAATTCATAAGGTTAACCCAGTTTGCTTTAAACTTTAGATCCCCAAAAACCTCAGGATATCAAACTCCTTCCATGTTTCCCTTCTGAAGCCCTTGGTCCTCAATAAGTTCTCTTGTCCTTTCCCTACTGTGGTTCCGGTCTCTGAGGATAATCAGGAGTATGGGATTCTTGTTTCTATAAAGGCATCCTTCAGTACCTTGTGCATTGGAGAGGGTTTGGTCCTGAGGAGAGGTTGTGGATTCCTGCATCTGAGGTATTTGACCCTCGTCTTGTGAACAGGTTTCATTTGAGATTTCCCTCCAAGCCTGGACCCAAGCGGGGGAGGGAGAGGCCTCGTAAGAGGGTGGTACTGTCATGAAACCAGCTAACACATGTCTTATCTGTTGCCCACCTTTGCTGCATGTGTCCAGTTAGAGGTCGGGCCTCCCTCACCTGTGTGCTTTAGTAGACCCTCCTCAGCTGGTTTCCACCCCAGGCTTAATTGGTAACAGGATATGACACCTGGCAGTGAAGGGCTGCATTGCTGATCAACGTTTATCCATGTTTTGCTTGTGTGTGGTTGTCTCCCTCATTTGCTCTGACCTTTGGCTTGTCTGACTATCCCTTCCTGCTTGTTCTCAGTTTCTCCTGTCTGCTTGCAGCCCTGACCCTTCGCTATCCCTCTGACTATTCTTGCTATTCCTGTGCTGCTGCTTCCCCTCTACCACCTGTAGCCAGCCCATGCGTGAGCTAGGGGACTCCGGGGGCTGCGACCTGGATCCAGTTGCAGCCAAATCCATCCTCACCACTAGAGACTCTGGTGAGCACCCACTGGCTCTTCCATGCATTAAGATAAAAAAGCTTTCTGCGTGCAGCAGCCCCCCTAAGACCCCCTAACACTTACCTGAGGTCCATTGAGATCCAGCGATGTTGCATGAGAGACTCTGCTGCCCGGAACTTGCCTCCTCATTGGCTGAGACAGCAGCACGGCGCCATTGGCTCCCGCTGCTGTCAATCAAAGTCAGTGAGCCAATGAGGAAAGACAGGGGGCAGGGCCGGACCACGGCTCCGTGTCTGAATGTACACAGGGAGCTTTGGCTCGGCTCGGGTGCCCTCATAGCAAGCTGCCTGCTGTGAGGGCACTTAACAGGAGGGGGGGCCAGGAGCACCCAGGGGGATCTGGACTGCTCTGTGCAAAACCACTGCACAGAGCAGGTAAGTATAACATGTTTTAGCAAAAAAAAAAACTGACTTTAGTATCACTTTAACCACTTAAGGACCGGAAGGATTTCCCACGATAGGATCAAAGCACTTTTTGCGATTCGGCACTGCGTCGTTTTAACTGACAATTGCACAGTCGTGCGAGGTTGTACCCAAACAAAATTGATGCCCTTTTTCCCCACAAATAGAGCTTTCTTTTGGTGGTATTTGATCCCCTCTGCGTCACTTCTGACCATGAGAATTAATTTATGGCATTTTACTACTTTCTTTTTTTTTTTACTAGTAATGGCGGCGATCTGCGATTTTTATTGGGACTGTGATATTGGGGTGGACATTTCAGACATTTTTGACACTTTTTTGGGACCAATGGCATTTATACAGTGATCAGAAATTTAAATATCCACTGATTACTGTGTAAATGTCATTGGCAGGGAAGGGGTTAACCTGCCGGGGGCGATCTAGGGGTTAACTGTGTTCCCTAGGTGTGCTCTAACTGTAAGGAGGCTGAGCTGCCAGGGGCATAAGAGATCTAAATGATCCCAGTGACAGGGATCAGTAGATCTCTTACATGCCGCCTGACAGAGCGGGGAACCGCTGTGTTTACATCGGCGGTTACTTGTTTTTCTTCTGTGCCGGGCAATCGCGGGTAGCTGGCGGACATCAAGTCCACCCAACCCACAGCCACACTGCTGGAGAGTGCAGCAGGCACTAGAGCACGCCACGAGCGAGCCACCGTTTATAGACTGTGATTTGCGGGATCGTGCCACTCTGCAGCAGTAAATGTACGCAAGCCGGTCTGGAACCAGTTAAGCCTTCCTATAAATTTAATACGGCTCAGCATTGTTTTAATGGATGACATAGATGGTACTGAAGCTTTTCTGCAGAATGCAAATATGTACAGATCATGTCAAATGTCACCTGGTGCATGTAGACAACTTGTCAACTAAAAGAACAGAAAATAAGCAATATTTTTTGCTATTCAGTACCATGGAGAGGGATCCTATCTGCACAATATCTTTACTGTGCTTTTACTATTACTACATGAAAGAAAACATTCACTGCTTTTTCCGCACAAAGCATTTATCAACACATTTATCAATTTAGGCTAGCATGAAATTAATTATGCTAATTGTTAGATGCAATTTGTATTTTGTTTTTTTTTTCTGACTAGTTGGTAAGTGCGCTGCGAAATACATTTTGTTTTGTTTGCACTGTGCAAAGCCCTTCCATGTGTGCCTTGCTCTAAAAGCTTGTTTTAAATTAGGGGTTTTGTCATTTTTCTTTTGCTGGAATTGGCGTGGGGACACATTGGAATGCTTCAGCCGTCATGGCGCCATGCTGAGCATCTGGTGTGTCCCTGCACCATTAAGGAGCAATGGGCTGCCTCCAGGCGCACTTGTCCTTAAAGTGTTTGTTACCCTAAATAAAATAAAAAAATGGATCCTGTTCCCCTAAAGCATGTTATACAGCACAGTGATTGTGCTGTGTAACTTGGCCACCCGTATCACTTAAAATACCTGGCTTATCCTGCCCTCCCCCTGTAAACTGACCACGGTATGTCATGGCTGCTGAGCCCTGACACCGTGGTCAGTTTACGTGCCTCCGTCATTAGCAGCCCTGCTCTCCTGTGCCTCTTGTGTCTCCTGTGTCCTCCTCGTCCTCCCCTCCCTGCCTATCAGCTCAGTCCGTCCATTCCAGGATCCTCCCCTCCTGGTGCAATCAAACCTATAATGTAAGCATGCCATCCCCTCTGTTATATAATGCTATGTGTCCCTGGGTGAAGCAAACAGAAAGATCATTCAATTACAGCAACACTGTATCACATAAACAAAGACATCTAATGCTAATTAATACAAATATAATGTTTTTTAACAACCTATTAGTAATAGCTATATATTGTAAAAGAAGACCAGGACTCAGACGCATGCGCAGTGGTGCTATTACGTCCACACCTGCTTGGTGATGACAGACGCCAAACGAGTGGAGGACATTTATATGCCGGCATTCCAGCATATACACTTGCTGGAGCAGGAGGGTTGCCACACTGTTTTGAGCCCTGAAGCAGGTATGTGAACAAGCACACTGTTGAAGCTGACATATATTGTCTCTCAGTATTGTGTTCATGGCCTGAAGCACTCTTGGAGCAATGGACAATACCTTTTCATGGTTCCATAGATGCTACATAGTTCCGTTGTTTTATATAGCTGATGTTTCACCTGATATTTTCCATGGGACTAAGAGTTGGATGCTTTCTTTGCTGCAGACTTATATGGATGAGCAGCTTTTGCTCCCCCTACTCCAGTCCTTATACGTAAATAGAAAATGTATTATTATATTATAGTTTGAGCCATGGTCATTGAGTCCATAAGGATATAAACGGTTCACATCCCTGATTATATCTCCCCTTTTTTCTTTTAGTTTTCTGCTAGACTTTATAACTGCATTTCATCCCTTATGTTGTTCAACATAGCACCCTCCTAAATTTTTCTTGAAGTGTAGCACAATAATGCAAATAAGTTGTAGGCAAATTAGGCCACAAGATGGATGTGGTTGTTATACATGTCCATATACAAATAAATATTTTTTTAACATCCAATTTTGGATTAAATGGGTTAACCTCCCATTTTTCCAATGATAGCTGGACTTTTCATGTCTCCTGAGGAAACACCCTTTTGTGACACGCACAAGTTTACGGGGTCTCAGTAGCTTCCAGGGTAAGTAGATGTGGAATGAACTGGATGAGACAAGCAATGATTAGTAGATATAACATTTGTATTATAACAAATGACATTACTGAACTATCCTCTATACAGGGAGTGCAGAATTATTAGGCAAGTTGTATTTTTGAGGAATAATTTTATTATTGAACAACAACCATGTTCTCAATGATTCCAAAAACTCATTAATATCAAAGCTGAATATTTTTGGAAGTAGTTTTTAGTTTGTTTTTAGTTGTAGCTATTTTAGGAGGATATCTGTGTGTGCAGGTGACTATTACTGTGCATAATTATTAGGCAACTTAACAAAAAACAAATATATACCCATTTCAATTATTTATTTTCAGCAGTGAAACCAATATAACATCTCAAAATTCACAAATATACATTTCTGACATTCAAAAACAAAACAAAAACAAATCAGTGACCAATATAGCCACCTTTCTTTGCAAGGACACTCAAAAGCCTGCCATCCATGGATTCTGTCAGTGTTTTGATCTGTTCACCATCAACATTGCGTGCAGCAGCACTATAATTACTCAAAAACCTTAGTAACTCTTGTACCAACAACAAGTTATTATTTTAATAAGGAGTTTTTATGTTGAACGGATTATTAAGACGTGAGGGACATATCTCCTATCAAGTCATTACAGTAAACAATATTATGTTTACAATATAGATGATT
>BLSH010356171.1:75358-92548 GCA_018402905.1 Glandirana rugosa | reverse complement strand
GTAGTGCCGTCGCGGTTAGCTGCCCTAACTCTCGACAAGTCATAGTAACACTAGTGTGTGCACTCTAACGGTTTGTGCTCTCACACTCCGGATTCCTAAGCCACTCACGCAAAGGACCATCCGCTCTCCTAGCATACTACATATCACAAATGACTATACTTCTTAGCCACCCTCGACATATACGCTAAAGTTCCTCAAAGTATATCCGAGTAAATTTTGCTGGTAACCTTGAGACTAACTCGCGATGTTCTACAATGTTAATGTGACACACGTCTTAATAATCCGTTTACTCATAAAACTAGTGTAGTAGGAGAAATACGTACAACAGAATGAGGTTCGACATATCCGAGCTTTCGGATGATGGTTTTAATTGGTAGTAGGCTTTCGAGCCTATACAGCTTGGAGTAAGACAACATGCATAAAGAGGATGATGTGATCAAAATACTCATTTGCCTAATAATTCTGCACACAGTGTAATTGTAACATCTTGTAGCGCTCAATCAGAGTTCCAATGGTCGTTTTAAATGAGCCTATATGAAACTCCTTGAAATCGCATATACAGCTCCCACCGATTCTTCATATCAGTAAACACTATACATCATACGATCCTCTCGCCTACCAGGAAACGCACTCACCGAATCCTTAGGCCTCACACTCTCGTGTTTGGCAATCTCACGTGTGTGATCACAATGATACTGAACAGCTCTCAATCCCGTCGATTGGCGCTGCCGTGATGGTATAGACACCTGAGGGATTGCTTCACCTCACCCTCCCTTGATCTTATCGGTCAGTGTAGATTCTTGATCCTGTTCCTTGGACACTCCATTCAGTTTAGTAGAATAAAAGGAGAGAAAAGAAGGCTCCACATAGTGCGTTATCCTTTAAAACCACACAATTTTATTGCTCATACATCTCAAGCCCCTATATTAGGGTACTCACATTTAAAATAATCAAAAAAGGCGCAGTGGCTCAATGTAGTGCCAGAGATCCGATGATGTCAAGTCACTTCACCTCTTCACTCCGACTGCTGCTCCCCCCGACCAGCAGGATAGATGCAGCTGTCTCTGCTTATCTCATGAACAAGTTGCCGTGTGGATGTATCAATATAGGGGCTTGAGATGTATGAGCAATAAAATTGTGTGGTTTTAAAGGATAACGCACTATGTGGAGCCTTCTTTTCTCTCCTTTTATTCTACTAAACTGAATGGAGTGTCCAAGGAACAGGATCAAGAATCTACACTGACCGATAAGATCAAGGGAGGGTGAGGTGAAGCAATCCCTCAGGTGTCTATACCATCACGGCAGCGCCAATCGACGGGATCGAGAGCTGTTCAGTATCATTGTGATCACACACGTGAGATTGCCAAACACGAGAGTGTGAGGCCAAAGGATTCGGTGAGTGCGTTTCCTGGTGGGCGAGAGGATCGTATGATGTATAGTGTTTACTGATATGAAGAATCGGTGGGAGCTGTATATGCGATTTCAAGGAGTTTCATATAGGCTCATTTAAAACGACCATTGGAACTGTGATTGAGCGCTAAAAGATGTTACAATTATAGAGGATAGTTCAGTAATGTCATTTGTTATATGGTCATATGGTTTCATTGTAGCAGCTAATTGACTATAATTTATGCATACATAATATGAATGGACAACATTTGAATAAGCGCGGATAAGGTGATTCCTTTGGTAGAGGGCAATAACGAGAGGATTATCTGTGTGGTGTTATAACATTTGTATTGATTTATTTTGTTATGTATATATTTTTTTATATGATTTTTTTTCTTCTTATGTAGTTGTACAATCTACTGGTGGTCTATAGTTCCCTGAGGAAGCTATGCAGGCGAAACATGTCGGAACTACACCACTTTATGACCATGTTTTGTAAAACCCTGTTTGCTGAATGAAGAAAATACATGTATTGTTTTTAATTCTGTTAACTTTTTAAGATGAACTAATGAAATCCTTTTATATTTTATCTAATACTATGTTTATTATGGCACCTGTGGAGGGGTTAGCTCAATGGGGATAACCTTCCCTGGAAAAAAGATAGTCCAAACGGCAGGTTTTCTTAAAAGCTGACTTGTAGCCAATTTTATTTTTAAAGGGTACATGAAAAGCAAACAAACAAAACAGAAAATACTGTAAATCCTTGCTATTCAGGCTCTTACTAAATATCTCCAGTTTTCATAACTGAGTGGTGAAGGGCTTCTCCCAGTCACTCATAAAACAAAGACAATGCAAACCTTTTTGTTTCAGTCATAAAGCAAACTTCAGTTCATCAGCTCTCTCAGGCCTGATGGCTCCTGAGTCCCAGGCCAGAGCAAAACTATGCTCTACTTCTCTTTATTTATACCAGCTGTTGTTGGACACAAGTGTACCACAAAGTCTGGTCCAGATCCAACCCTTTTAAGATGGCTGGTAACACCTGGACCGAATTTTGCCTTAGTTCACTGAAAATGAACACATGCGAGTTAAAACATAACGCCCATCGATCACCTCGTCTTTCATAATGCCACATATCATGCCTCCGATGACGTCCAAGTGACGAAACGTGTCAGGTGGAGCTTTTCGCCAGCGTCATACGCACTTCCGGTCTTTGGCTTCGGTGGAACGCAAGGAAGTTCCAGCACCCACGTCTGACTTCTCTTACTGCAAATGTAAGTGTCTACTATTGTACAGCCATTTGCTTACTTCTACATCTCAAACACTGCTACCTATCCTTTATTTATATTGCCATCGGTCGATGTAACCCTGAGCGGGTGAACGGGTGAACCCGCAGGTTGGATATTGGAGGACCACGCTGGGGAAACTCTAGTACCCTCTGGACTCCTCTTTCTTATCCCAGGGAGGACTGTGTGGATTGGTGAGTGGGGCATTTTGAAGGAGGGGAGCACGATTGCATGAAGACTTTTTGCTCCGTCTCCTCACTTCCCCACACCACACTACCTGTTTACAATCCTCTCCAGCTGCTGTGTTGAAGGACTATATGTATTTACCTGTTTGGCTATATAACAATAAGTTGCGGCACCATTGCACTTTATAATTTATTTAATCTTTGCACTTTCCTATATGCACTGCACTGGTATTTTTTATGTTAAATATTACGCGGAGATAATTTATTTATATAAGGATTAAGTCTATATCGGATACACTGTTCATATATAGATATTTATTTGGTTTTTTTATATATATTTTTTTATCTCTTTTTTGTATCAGGTACACTATCACGTATGCATTTATTGGCGTGAATATTTTTTAAACCATGGTTACACAAATTCACTGAGCACTTTACTCACTTATATTTAACTTATCAAATTGATTATATGTGTGGAGGAGAACTTTGAGACTCCTCTTGGCAGCGCCATTTCCCACACTTACTGGTACTTATCTATTACTAGAGTTTTATTCTAGCTTCCGGTGGGGGCAGCAGCCTTATTTTTCTCTTTTCTAGATTGAGAACAGCGCCACGCCACACACCCTCATTTAATTAATGCCACATATCCCCCCCTCTGCTCAAGCTCCTGCGGCTGAGCAACTGTCCCAACCAGACAATGGACACGGGAAAGGGCATCAGTATTGTTTTGGAGTTTCCCAGCTCAGAGCAAGGAACCACCTTTCCACATGACAGTTTTTCTCCTTGTTATCACACATCCATTTCAGAGGGGCATGGTCAGTAACTAGTTTGAATGGTCTCCCCAACAGGTAATATGTCAGGGCCTTATTTGATATCTAAGCATTCCTTCTCAACAATGGCATAGTTTTTCTCATGTCTGTTAAGCTTCCTGCTCAGGTACACGGCCGGGTGCTCCTCACCGTCTCTGATTTGGGACAGTACCGCACCGAGTCCCACATCAGAGGCGTCCATCTGTACTACAAACTCCTTTGTGAAATCTGGGATCATGAGCACCAGTTGTGCACAATGGGCTTCCTTCAACATTTGAAATGCCTTTTCTGCCTCAGGATTCCACTTAACCCCTTGCCGACCGCCGATCGGCAATTGACGGCGGCAAGGTGGCTCGTGAGCGCAAATCGCCGTCATATGACGGCGGCCGCGCTCACGAGCCTAGTGAGCGCGCGCGCGCGCTCACTGTGTTCGGGGAGGGCCAGGGAGCGGGTGCGGCGGCTTCGATTGCCGCCGGCTACCCGCGATGGCCCCCCCGGAGCGAAGGAGCGGAGGTCCGTGTACGTAAACACGGACCTCCGCTCTGTGTGAGGGGGAAGGGCTGTGATCACAGCCTTCCTGTATACGAAGGCTGTGATAACTTCCCTTCCCCTGTTAGGGCATCCCCCATACAGTTAGAACACGCCCAGGGAACATAATTAACCCTTAGAGCGCCCCCTGCAGGTTAACCCCTTCACTGCCAATGGCATTTACACAGTAATCAGTGCATTTTTATAGCACTGATCGCTGTATAAATGCCAATGGTCCCAAAAAAGTGTCAAAATAGTCCGACATGTCCGCTGAAATATCGCAGTACCGCAAAAAATCGCAGATCGCCGCCATTACTAGTAAAAAAAAAAAAAAAACCCCAAAAATGAATTCTCATCATCTGTAAACGCGACCACTTTTGCGCAAACCAATCAATAAACGCCGATTGCGATTTTCTTTATCGCAAATATGAGGAAAAATATAAATCAGCCAAAACCGATGAAAAAAAATGTTTTTTTATATTTTTTTTTTGGATTTGTATTTTAGCAAAAAGTAAGAAATTTGGGTTTTTTTGCAAAATTGTCGCTCTTCTTTTGTTTATAGCGGCGATCAGAAATGACGCAGAGGTGATCAAATACCACCAAAAGAAAGCTCTGTTTGTGGGAAAAAAAGGACGCAAATTTCGTTTGGGTACAACGTCGCACGACCGCGCAATTGTCAGTTAAAGCGACGCAGCGCCGAATCGCAAAAAGGGCTCCGGTCCTAAAGCAGCAAATCCTTCCGGGGCTGAAGTGGTTAATCATGACCGGCCCTCTACCCTTCGTCAGGACTGTCAGTGGGGCTGCAATGGTGGCAAAATTGGGTATAAAACGTCTGTAGTACCCTGTGATCCCCAGAAATGCATGAACTTGCTTTTTATTTATAGGTTGGGGCCATTTTTGAGCCACCTTAATCAGCCGTTGACCAGTAAAGTAGCCAAGGTATTTGGCCTCCTCCAAGCCTATGGCACACTTTTTGGGGGTGGCAGTGAGTCTGTTTTACTAAGGGAATCTACTACTGCTCGCACTCAGGGCAAATGAGATTCCCAATCTGTGGATGACTACATCATCCAAATAGGCGGTTGCGTATTGGCGATGTGGTCTCAATGTCTTGGCCATCATTCTCTGGAATGAGGAAGGAGCACCATGCAAACCAAAAGGCATCCGCTTATATTGGAATGGCCCCTCAGGAGTAGAAAAGGCAGTTTTCTCGTTTGCAGACTCCATTAGGGGTATCTATCAATAACCTTTAGTCAGGTCTAACGTAGTTATGTACCCGACACTTCCCAATCTGTCAACAAGCTCGGCGACCTAAGATTGGGTACGCATCAAATTTGGACACGCTATTCAACTTCCTGAAATCATTACAAAACCTTATTGTGCCATCTGGCTTTGGGACCAACACTATATGACTTGACCAGTCACTGTGGATCTCATCTATCACGTCCAACTCTAACACGTTCTTTATTTTATTTGCAACGGCTTCCCGTCTAACCTCAGGTATTCTATAGGGCTTTACATTTACGCAGACATCTGGTTCCGTAATGATTTCATGCTGTATAATTGTCCGGGTAGGTGAGAGAAAAAGTCTTTATTCTTACTTACAAACTCTTTAACGTCCTTTTGTTGGGCCACTTACAAGGTTTCAGTTATGGATACCTCAGGTGTCCTTTTGGGAAGTTTGTACTGCCATTAAAGTCTCTCTGTTCTTCCAAGGTTTCAAGAGATTAACAAGATATATTTGCTCTGGTTTCCTTTTCCCTGGCTGGTAAACTTTGTAGTTTACTTTCCCTACTCTTTCCGTAATTTCAAAGGAACCCTGGCACTTTGCTAGGAATTTACTCTCAACTGTGGGGACTAGTGCCAACACTCTATCCCCCGGGTTGAAGGTCCGGGTCTTGGCACCCCGATTATAAACCCTTCTCTGGGCCTCCTGGGCTTGCTCCATATGTTCTAGCTTGCATCAGTGAGATATGCTCAATGACGCTTCTGTAAGGCGTGGTCTCTCCCTCCCACGTTTCTTTTGCGACATCTAGCAATCTCCTGGGATGTAGTTCAAAAGGGGAATAACCTGTAGATGCCTGAGGTACCTCTTGTATGGCAAACATGAGGCATGGCAGCAAAAAATCCCAATTTCTCCCATTTTTGTCCACCACCTTTTTCAACGTGCTTTTGAGCGTTTTGTTAAATCTCTCCACAAGACCATCAGTTTGGGGGTGGTAGACAGAGGTACGGAGATGGGAGATTTTGTACAACTTACACAATTCTTTAGTGACTCTGGACAAAAATGGTGTGCCTTGAACTGTTACCTCTTTTGGAATACCCACATGACTAAATACCTGTACAAGTTCTTTGGCACCTTAGCTGAGGTATTATGCAGGGGAATGGCTTCAGGATACTGTGTGGCATAGTCCAGTATTACCAGTATGTGCTGATGGCCCTGGGCAGACTACTACTGGTCCCACCAGATCCATGACGATTCTTTCAAAAGGCACTTCAATTATCGGTAACGGTACCAGCGGACTGTGAAAATGGGGCGATGGCACAGAATACTGATACTCTGGGCATGACTCACAATATTCTTTGACATCTGGATGTAACCCAGGCCAAAATAATCTCTGAGTTATCTTCTCCTTAGTTTTCTCTATACCCAAATGACCGCCCATTATATGACCATGGGCCAAATCTAATACCATCTGGCAATAGGGTTTAGGGAACCACTAATTGCTCTACCTCCTCCTCCCCTTGCTTTACCATCTGATACAGCAAGTTATTTTTAAGAGCCATGTAGGGAAAAGACACCTCTACTTTGGGTTAAACAGGTTTGCCATCAATTATGTTAATGTTTTCTCTGGCTCTAATGAGTGTGGAGTCTCTTAATTGTTCCGTACAAAAGTAATCTTTCCTGACTTCTAAGTCAGGCATCACATTCTGTCCACTCTCACTATTAGAGTCAGAGATAATTTCTTGATCATTATCCTCAAGCTGGGGGTTGGATTCTAGCTCTTCCTGCTCTCCAGCCAGCAAAAGGAAAAGGACCTACATCTCCATTGGTTACCCAAACCGTTTCCCTTTCAATTTTGCAATCAAAAGGGTCTGGTGTGAATTCCAGTGTTTCCTCAGCAGTGGGAGCTCTGTCCCCCCTACTCCTTTTGTTTTCCCATAAACTCCAAAAATGTGTAAAATCTCTCCCGACTAGGTCTTCATGAAGTAGTAAGGGTACCACACCCACTGAAAGTGTCACGGTGGCCCAAGGGGTATCAAACTCCACCACAGTAGTCTGGTAGTCACGTGTGTCACCATGTATACAAATCACTCCAATAGTGCTAGGGTGTAACTTTGCAGGATTTACAAAATCACCTTTGACTAATGTCTCAACACTACCAGAATCTAGCAGAGTAGTGACTGGCTTTCCATCCACTGAAATCACACACATTTGTTTTTACATGCATTCCTAACATGATGCAGTACATGCTACCTGTGCAAAAAGAGACATGCATTCTTTCAAGTAAGCATTATCACATTCCATTGGGTCATCATTTAGGGAACAGTTAGCAACAATATGACCTAACGCATGGCAACGATAACATTTTATGTGTTCTGTACCCAGTCCCCTAAACAGCCTCAGAGACCTTCCTGACCTATTTTGCCAGTCTCCAGGTCCTGAGCCCATAGTCTCATTATCTGTAGCCACAGTCTTGTAATTTTTCCCACGCCCTTGAATCCTGAAACAGTCTTACCGCATCCTCCGGGTGATTTTTCACCCCTAGAGACATTGGAGTGGGGTACGGATGGGTTCAACAAGTCCTTGGCCGCAGTATATCTCTCCACCAGGTCCACCAGCTGGTTTGCTGTCTTAGGGTCCCCATGGCTGACCCACTTCCTCAAAGCGGCAGGGAGCACACGTAAATAACGGTCCATGACCACACGCTCCACAATCTTAGGGCCCGGCAAAGTCTCTGGCTGCAGCCACTTCTTGGTGAGGTGTTTTAAGTCAAACATTTGGGAGCGGGGTGGCTTGTCAGTACTGTATGACCACCGATGCACCCATTGAGCCCGGCCTGCAATGGTGACACCCATGTATGCAAGAAGCTCCGCTTTCAATGTCTCGTAATCCTGGTCTGCATCTAGTTCCAGGTCATAATAGGCCTTTTGGTGTTGTCCTGTCAGAAAGGGCGCTAGCAGTCCTGCCCATTGCTCTTTTTGCCATTCTTCTCAAACAGCGACTCTTTCAAAAGTTGCTAGGTACGCTTCCACATCATCTTCATCTGTCATCTTCTGCAAGAAATAGCTGGCAAGCCCCATTTTCTGTTCCACCGGCAAAGGACTTGCCCCCCCCCCTTCTTTAACTCCACCAAGGCCTCTGCAAATTAGCAATTCGTCTCCTACTGGGCTGCAACGGTCTGGCAATTCACCTTCTGCTGGGCTGCAATGGTCTGGCATTTTGCCTCCCGCTGGGCTGCTGCGGCCTCTGCAACTTGGCGGTTGGTTTCTTGCTGGGCTGCAATGGCCTGGCGATTCGCCTCGTGCTGCTGGCGGTTTGCCGCCTGCTGCGCTCAAGTGGCCTGTGAGACCTGGCGATTGGTTTCCTGCTGAGTTTCAGAGGCCTGCAGCAGGGCTTTTAACATATCCTCCATCTTTCCACTTGTTTGGGAAGATGCCCGCTGAAAATCCACCATCTGTGGGGGGTTAGCTCTGTGGGCATCACCTTCCCTGGGAAAAAGGTAGTCCAAACAGCAGGTTTTCTTAAAAGCTGACTTGTAACCAGTTTTATTTTAAAAGGTTGCATGAAAATCAAAAAAACAAAACAGAAAATAAATCCTTGCCATTCATGCTCTTACTAAACATCTCTAGTTTTCCTAACTGAGCAGTGAAGGGCGTCTCCCAGTCACCCACAAAACAAAGACAAGGCAAACCTTTTTGTTTCAGTCATAAAGCAAACTTCAGTTCATCAGCTCTCTCAGGCTTGATGGCTCCTAGTTCCAGGCCAGAGCAAATCTTTGCTCTGCTACTGCTTATTTATACCTGCTGTTGGTGGACACAAGTGTACCACAAAATATGGTCTGGAACCAACCCTTCTAAGGTGGCTGGTAACACCTGGACTGGATTTTGCCTTAGTTCACTGAAAATGAATGCATGCAAGGTAAAACATAACGTCCATCGATCACCTCGCCTTTCATAATACCACACACCGTTATAATCCCACATCCCCTTCACAAACTCCACTATGCAGGAGTTATGTGTTTCTGCCCAATCAAGATGGCCGAAGTTCCAAAACATGGAAGGAACCGGGGATAAGATGTAACTATTGGTGAGGAAGCTTGCGAACAGATGCTGGAGCAGAGGTAAGTTTATTTCAAGAAAATGCTGCTCAAGACTCTTTTCATTGCTGATCACATAACATATACATCATAAAAAGCAGCGCCAGGTATAAAAAGTTAAAAGTGGTAAGGATTCCATCCAGACTCCTCAAAGATCAAGAATGTCACAGTCCTAACACCAACAGTGAAGAAACGATGGTAAAAGCACACATCACCGCTGTGCAAAGAGAATAAGGCAATCCTGCTTACCAGATATAATTGACTCTCAGGTTATAAAGAGTCAATGAAAGCCCTTCATATGGATAATAGAATCCCTGCTATGAGTTCAGTCCACCTCCTCTCATCACCAGAGATGCCGGAAACTTGCAGTCCCAGGAGTGAATATGTCCAATAAGAAGACCGTTTTCCCCAAATATAAAAATGTTGCAATAGCGTAATAACATTTAAAACATCACTTTATTAGACAGCAATTGCACTTACATCACCACTGAAAAAAATCAAGCATTTCAAATGTATAATCCCCACGGTCTAGGAGAGTGCTTGTGTGGTTGGATGTCGCCTTACATGTTTCATCATCACTGACGTCTTCAGAGGCGTGGCAACCATTCACAAGTATTAGATAATTATGCAGCTCCGACCATAAATGACCCGCCGGAACCTTTAATCCACTATGCTGCGTTCCACTATGCATGCCAAAAGCAGGAAGAACCAGCTCCACTGCTATAGCTAACATCAAATGCATAAGATTCAATTCATACAGCAAAAATAAGGTGACAGTATCATATATTGCAACAAAGTCGCCAACAAATTAATTAGAAAAAAATAAATAAAAAATGAATAAATAAATAAACCTGATTATTTTACAATGAATAGTTCAAAGAAGGAGCCACGCAGAGTGACATCGCCATCTAGTGGACAAATGTGTAATCCTCTAACTGTTAAATTACAATGAATTTCATGAATGTACGCAATCATAACAAATAAATAATTAGAAATATAAATTTATACAAAATTCATAAAAACCCCAAAGCAGAATCCAATAATATTTTAGATGTAGATACTAGTGAATGTATAAATAGCACCAATACACAACCTATAATCTAATCTGAAAGAGTACAAACAACTAAATATACACAAAAGATCAATCTCATAGTAAAAAGGAGGAACAAGGTTATCAATCATTAAAAACTAGTTATTAAGCATTATTTATAAAACAATTAACGTTCCACACAATATTCATTCCATGCGGGGAATAACTTTTAAGGTCGTAAATCCAGCGGGACTAAATATTTCCCATCGTACATTCCTCCCTCTCCAGTGTGAAGAAAATTTGTCAATCCCTAAGATTAACGTTCCCTTTGGGTCCTTTCCATGGCATGTTTGGACACACTATGTTTTGGAAAGGCACATTGTATATCGCCTAAATGTTCGCTAACTCTGATTTGCATAGTCCTAATGGTACGACCCACATACTGCAGGCTGCATGGACATTGTAACAAATATACGACCTTGGTGGATGAGCATGTTATGAACGTTCTAATTTCATAGGTCTTCAAAGTCTACATAGACTGGAAGTTGCATACTCTTCTTTCTGTCAATGAATTGATCCGACATACGGCACATGTTCTACAAGGGAAAAAACCCTTTAATTCCTGAAAGAAGGAAATTGAACCCACAGTAAATCACTTGAGGTTGGTCTCCCAAGATGGACCCCAAAACTCCATCATTCCTAAGGACCTTCAAAGATGGGTAATGATACGTTTAATATCACAATATTGTTTAGAATAAGTGGTGATAAAAGTTAAACCAGTTTGATTAATATCCCTCTCTATTTTAGGTTTAGTCACCAGCAATTGTGTCCTATCGAGGTTAGCGACTTCCGTAACGACTTTATCATGGTCTTGCAGATTATAGCCTTTCTCTAGAAATCTGGACCGCAATGTAGAGGCTTGTTGACAATAATCATCAAGGGTGGTGCAGTTACGATGTATTCGCAAGAATTGACTTTTTGGGACCGACTTCAGCCAGGATGGATGATGACAGCTCCCCTGGCCTATAAAGCTATTACGGTCGGTCTCCTTAAAGTATGTCATAGTAAACAGAGCACTATCACTAACCTCCACACTGAGGTCCAAAAAATGAATCTTCTCAGAACTGGCCTGCTTTAAAATGATAGCCAGATCATTGGCATTTAGTTGTTTAATATACAGTTGTGCTCATAAGTTTACATACCCTGGCAGAATTTATGATTTCTTGCCCATTTTTCAGAGAATATGAATGATAAAAAAAAAAACATTTCTTTCACTCATGGTTAGTGTTTGGTTGAAGCTATTTATTATCAATCAACTGTGTTTACTCTTTTTTAAATGATAATGAGAACAGAAACTACCCAAATGACTCTGATCAAAAGTTTACATACCCTGGTTATTTTGGCCTGATAACATGCACACAAGTTGATACAAAGGGGTATGAATGGCTATTAAAGGTAACCACCCTCACCTGTGAACTGTTTGCTTGTAATTAGTGTCTGTGTGAGTGTGTATGTGTATAAAAGGTCAATGAGTTTCTGGACTCCTGACAGATCCTTGCATCTTTCATTGTCATGAATCTGCAGTAACATTTCATGTCCTATCTGTCTGCTAACCTCTCTGCTTGTGGTCAGCTTAGAGACCGTTCACCTCTCACCTGTGTGCTAAGTAATATTCCCTCAGCAGGGCTCCACCCCAGTCTCTAATTAGGAACATTATTTAAGACCATGCACTGCAAGCCAGCACTGCCGATCAATATTGTGTATTAGGCTTCCTGTGTGTGTGTGGTTCCTGCCGCGTGTTCTATGTCTGATTCTGTTTACTGGCCTTGTCTTGTTCTTTGACTATGTTAGGAAATGGACGTTTTTTGCATCTGTGCACTGTTGCACACGCCTGTGCACGTTCGTGCGCTCCATGTACACGCCTGTGCACGCGAATAGCGCCAGAACGGTTTATTTAAGCAGGCAACGCCCTACAGCAGATGCTGTCCATTCTACAGCGTTACCTGTGCCTACAGCAGTGTGTTTTCTTGATGTATCATGTTTCTGTGACCCCGGCTTGTCTCCTGTTCCTGTTGTCTTCTGCCTGCACTGACCCCGGCTTGCCTATGACCACTCTTCTGTCTCATCCCTGTGTACCTCGCTGCTGGCCTGTTGACGACCCAGCCTGCACCTGACCACTCTCTTGCCTGCCCCACTTGTACCGCACTGCCCACCTGTTGCCAACATGGACTGAACCACTATGCTATCTTACGAGCACGAGCTCCGGAGGAACCCTCCACACTTGCACCACTACTCATCCAAGACCTCGTGCCTCCCTGTAATCTCGAGCTCCCTGTCTGCACTACCAGGGGTTCAGGAATCAGGGTCGTAAGAGAGGTTGCTCCCTGCATAAGCCGGACTCCACCACCAGGTGCGCGACAGACTATTCCTGTCTGCCTGATACCCCGACCTTTGATGTGCTCTCTTGTCTGTCCCTGTCTGCTCGTGGCCCTGACCCTTGACTATCCTACTGACTATCCCTTGTTTTCCTGCACTGCTGCTTCCTCTCTATCCACCAGTAGCCAGCTGTGAGCGTGAGCTGGGAGACCCTGGCGGCCACAACATGGAGTAATTAGCAGCGAAGTCCATCCTCACCATCAGAGGCTCTGGTGAAAACCTGCTGTCTCTTAGACTCCCCACCCTGGGGAAACTTATGCTCTAGCTCCCTGTGTATCTGTGTCAGTGCTCCAGTGGGCCTGCTTTCCTGAGCTCCATTCGCAGCAGTCAGCTAAGGGTCCACAACCTTAGCGGTGCGTCCCTAACCAAGCGGTGTTCATCTGTCACCTGCCCTCAGGTGACCTGATATTCATACAGTGCTGCACTGACATTTCTGGATTCTGAGTCATGGGGAAAGCAAAAGAATTGTCAAAGGATCTGCAGGAAAAGGTAATTGAACTGTATAAAATAGGAAAGGGATATCAAAAGATATCCAAGGAATTGAGAATGCCAATTATCAGTGTTCAAACTCTAATCAAGAAGTGGAAAATGTATTTGAACCAAACCACGGTCTGGTAGACCAACTAAAATTTCAGCCACAACTACCAGGAAAATTGTTTGGGATGCAAAGAAAAACCCACAAATAACTACAGGTGAAATAAAGGACTCTCTGATAACATGTGGTGTGGCTGTTTCAAGATGCACAATAAGGAGGCACTTGAAGAAAGATGGGCTGCATGGTCGAGTCGCCAGAAGAAAGACATTACTACGCAAATGCCACAAAGTATCCCGCTTACAATACACCAAACAGCACTTAAAAAAGCCTAAAACCTTTGGCACAAAGTCATTTGGAGTTATGAGACCAAAATTGAGCTTTTTGGCCACAATCATAAACACTACATTGACCGGGGATCGATCCTGGGACCTGTGCTCTTGTGGTCAGATCCTTATGGCCTTAGCAAAAGAGTAATTACTATCTTTGTGGAGTCCTGGGTATCTACTGCTTTCGGATTGTGACTCTGGCTCTACCTAGTGGCCAGCTGTAGGCAGTCACCTCAATTAGTATCCTATAAATCCTCACTTCCCCTTCCTGTCTTTGCCTGAGAATAGGTTTCAGTTACTGTTAGTCATTATACCTAATTGTTTGCCTGTTACTACTGCCTGCTTGTTCCCGACTACTCCTTTGGATTACCCTCTTGTACTACTTTGACCCATTGTTGCCGAATCTTGCCTGTCCCTGATGCCATCTCTGGTAAACCCCTTGGATCCCTGCTTGGGATTTGCTACAGGACCATTGCTTCTCCACTGTAACCTTTATTAATTCTGGAGCTGGTGGTGTGTTTTTAGATGCAGCTCTGGTTAAGAGACTCCAGATCCCCATAGTTTCCAAAACCCTTCTGCTCTGTGGGACTACCCTTGGTGGAGCCCCTCTGGGTGATGGCCTTATTACCCACGAGTCCAAGCCCCTCTCTGTCTGTTTAGGGGCTCTGCATCAAGAGGTTTTGTCTTTTGACATTATCCTGTCCCCTAAACACCCGGAGATTCTCGGGTTCCCTTGGTTATGTAAACATAACCCATCCATTGATTGGTCCTCTGGTCAAATTTTGGCTTGGAGCACCTCCTGTCTTGTCCACTGTATCCAAAAGGTGGTACACAATCAAGTGTCCGTCCATGAGGTGTCTACCAACCCTGAATTGTCTGAGGCCTACGCAGATCTTGCTGATGTGTTTTCTGAAAAGGAAGCCGAAATAAAAATGGGGTGGTTATGTTTGCCCCAAGTTTATTTGTGACTATATATTAATTGTCTATTCCTCTACTACTAAAACTCTGATAACAGTAATGATAATGTTACGATAATAAGGTTAGCACATATATATATATATATATATATATATATATATATATATATATTATCAATCACTCTGCTTCAATAAAGCAAAGATTACATTTATTATAAGGAAAACAGAAATGCTAACATAAAAACGCTAAGAAAATATCATACAGCCTATAACATAAATAACATAAGGCGATACTTAGGCTGTCCTCAAAATGTTGTTCTGGCTGGCCTGATGGTAGAGGATAAGAGGATAAGAGAACAAAATAGAGGGTTTCTCTCTTTTTAAACCCATTCATGCATCATCCACACACACCCGCCCAACGCCAGCCTACTTGTGCATTCTGTTCAATGGTGACAGACTTCCTTTCCTTGAGTCTGTCCTTAGGACGCATGCCTGGATTGTCCACTAGAGGCAGTACAGTATATGTCCATTTATCACTCACAGCTGACCCATCACCATTTGGGGTCAGCTGGTCCCTTTGATGCCACGTAATCAGGAAATGTTAATTTGCACCCCCCCAGGAGATCTCCTCTGGCTTTCTCTACCATAACACCTCATCGCAGGGGGAGTATGGATATTTCCTTGAAGGATATGGTAACTCATTCTTGACTCCTTATCACCAACACCCCGCTGGGTCAACTTGTAAATTCCAACTATGCCAGATGTCTCTCTTTAAACTCCAACTCTGGCCTGCCATATCAGTGACACTCCAGAACTATGATATTAAACCATGTTGCCATCCAACATATGCCGCTTTTGGCCTGAAGGGCACATACCACCCTTCTTCAGAGACAGCCTCTGTGGAAAAGTCCATAAATGTCTTCACATGTTGTGCTTCCCAAAATGTGCGGCTTTGCCTGAAGGGCACACACCTCCCTTCCTCTGGAACAGCTCCTATGGCACAATCCATAAATGTCTTAGCATGGGTTTCCCAACATATGCCGCTTTGCCTCTGGGTGATACACCTACCACCATTCTTCAGCGACAGCATCCATGGCACCATTCTGTGTTTTCTCCTTCTTGGTCTCTTCATGAGGGGGTGCAATATAGGCCAGGGGTGTCCATTCACTCACCATTCACCAACACACACTCAGAGTCACATTTCCACCAGTGTCCAGATACAGAACCTCGAGGAGGGCCTTATCCACCCATATTACTAATCTAATACATGTATATCAAACTATACTATCACACAAATCAACCCTTTACTAGTGTTGAGCGAACCCGGACTGTAACATTCGGGTCCGTACCGAACGTTCGGGTGTCCGGGACCCGGACCTGAACACGGACATTTCAAAAAACATTCAGGTTCGGGTTCTGGGTTCTGGTAGTTGATCACGCATGTTGAATAGCTGCAGGGCAGCAAATCAACAAACATTTCACTGGTTTGCCCTTAGAAGCCATCACAGCCATGCCTACTAATGGCATTGCTGTGATTGGCCAGTGCATCATGTGACCCAGCCTCTTTATAAGCTGGAGTCACAGTGCTGCATGTCACATGCTCTTGGGTTAGTATAGGGAGAGGAAGCTGCCGGCGTGAGGGAGAGATTACAGACATTTTAACATCTGATCCTGCATCCTGAGATTACTACTGCTGTTGCTCTGAGGGACAGATAGCAGAAATTTGAGATTTCACATACTGCTGCTTTGAGTTGCAGATTGCAGATCAAACTCTGCATAAAATAACGATCGCTACGATCGTGCACAACAATCAGATTGTTGGAGTAATTTGAGATTTCACATACTGCTGCTTTGAGTTGCAGATTTCAGATCAAACTCTGCCTAACACAACGATCGTTATGATCGTACACAACGATCAGATTGTTGGAGTAATTTGAGATTACACATACTGCTGCTTTGAGTTGCAGATTGCAGATCAAACTCTGCCTAACACAACGGCTTACACAACGATCAGATTGTTGGAGTAATTTGAGATTTCACATACTGCTGCTTTGAGTGACACATTGCAGATCAAACCCTGCCTAACACAACGATCGTTACGATCGTACACAACAATCAGATTGTGGGATCGTACACAACGATCAGATTGTGGGAGTAATTTGAGATTTCACATACTGCTGCTTTGAGTGATCTGACTGCACTAGGTAGAGGCTTCTGCTTAGAGGGACAGATTATTGTTCAAAAATCATTGCCTACTCCTATAGGGCCAGCTGTTGCTCTAAGTGACACATTATTGTTCAAAAATCATCTCCTAGTTCTAAAGGGAGAGTTTCCAGCTGTTGCTTAGAGGGACAGATTATTGTTCAAAAACCATTGCCTACTCCTATAGGGCCAGCTGTTGCTGTAAGTGACACATTATTGTTCAAAAATCCGT
>BLSH010356171.1:50361-68163 GCA_018402905.1 Glandirana rugosa | reverse complement strand
AGTCATTCTACAACGGCTTTGTGTAACAAAAATGATTAGGTTTCACCACCAGATTACGGACCAACCCGACACGATCAAACCTAATACTTTCCACAAGTCGAAGAAGCAACTAGGGTATATGTCTTTACGTCTGAGCCAGACATATAAGACACCATAGTTACCCGTATGACTGACCCCTCAGATGGAACAACGTAGACTCCGATTTAATGGGTGTATACTAGGCTTTCCTCCCTTCGACCTCTGTCCAACTATAAAAGGAGACAGCCTCCGCACTGGTACTGCAGGACACATACGGTCTACTCATCATGACTAACATTACATTGGTATTCTTTAGGACAAAGAAACAAACTCGTCTATGTTCCAAATAATACTCAGGTGCTTCCTTCCCAGCAATGATCTCTCCATCCAGAACACAGCATGAAACATCTTCCCAATGGTTTACTCATCTGGCATACACAGGACGTCATGGTCACGCCTCCGACAGAGGAAAATATCAACCTGTCTCCAGCTTCCCTCCTTTCGGATCATATGTGGGTAATTTAGCCTCAGATGCAACAAGGTAGACTCCCCAGTCAGTATGCCCATTGATACCACAGAATATACAGACCGAGTCTGCATTTCTGTATATGGGATCAACGAAGAAGCTGAACACCTTTCATAATCCAAACTAGCACAGCCCAACCAGGCATTAGACCACCACTTTGGATTAGTAAAAACAATGTGTTTCGGCAACATCTTACTGACCTGTGAAGCTAACTCACAAGGCCACTGTCCCTTATACTGAGACTGCACAATCAGCTTGATGTTGGTTTATAATTCCGCCTGCCCCTGCGTGCACGCCAAAGCCCATGATACATTCTTGCCTTGTACCACAACAATCTCTACCAACCTCTCCAAATGGTAGATAAAATCTCGAGCCACTTTAACCTGGTACATTCAATTGAATGTTATTAAAGATGTCAATAATCTCTCTCTGAGTAACAAAGCCCTGCTTACTGTCTGCCGCTACGGCTGAGAGTTTGATCCTCAGGATACTGACATTCACTTCATTAATAACACCCCTCCCCACTCCTATTCTCCCCAAAGTAGTGCTGAATACATCCCTCCTCTTTCGGTTGCTCCTCAGAAATAAGCGGCCTGAATGAACATCATTCTGTGTCCACACACCTCTGGGAGCACGCCACTGGTACAACGGCCACAATTGATTCAGTGTATATTCCGCATACATAGGGTAATAGATTTCAACCCCTGTGAGACGTTGAAGTGCCATTTGGTTAAGGTATACTGTACCCTGGTAGCCAGTATATGGGAAGAGCTTAGAACCCTTTGTAGCGATTCCCCTCTTTCAAACAAAGCATGTTTTTGTGAATTGACATGGGCATCGTCTGTGCAGGGTTCCAACTGCTCAGGTGAGACATCAACCAGGTGTATCTCCCTTATGTCCAGTTCTGGTGTCCCCCCTGTCCTGTAACCGATATCTTCTCTATAGGACTGCTAGAATTGAGACACCACCCCTACAAGGAAATTCTCACCCCGTTGATGTGACATCTGGAGCTCTCCAGTCTGGCCAACAGACATCAAAGTGTCAGCCTCCTGGGTACCTACACCATGTTAATTCAGTTATGCCAATACACTTCACACATTAAAAACATATTTCCTTCTTTCAATTCTTCACCAAAAAAACAAACATAGTTTTCTTTTCTTGTTTTGCAGGATTGGATAGGTTATACTATTTCCCTAACCTCCAACCCATTGCACTTGTATTCACAGTATTTCTACATTCATGAGAGATTCCGGCAACAATGTTCCACCAACCTTGTTAATGTGCACAGTCTTTCAGATGCAGTGTTGACACTAGATTGTCCATGAGAAAAAGAAGCCTTATATTGCAAATATTAATCAGAATCTTTGTTTGTCCCTTCTCCCCTGACTGTTTGTCAGAACAACTTTGTGACATGGCATGGCACGGACCAACTGCCACCCAGATGAACATCTTTCATCCATATTCCAGAGACCTCTCCAATCTTTCGCTCCACCAGGACTCTGGAAGTGAAAAACAAGGGCAGAATCAAATTCTTATCCGCAATATCTATTCGCTTGCATTTTCTTACAGAACCTCCCTTGGAACCCAGTAACTCAGTTTTCCTGGCTTCTGCAACTCTGAACAGACCATTAAAACAGCCAATGACTACTTTAGGCTGAACCTACTCTAAACTGAATTTCCATGATAAGCAAAAAACAAAAAATAAACATGACTACTGCTTTCCAACGGTTTTCATTATAAACATAAAAAAAAAACAAACAGAATGTGTGTATCTGTTACCTAAAACCTACACATTAACTCCCCTTTCAGGTGGACAAAACCTAAACACTTTGGAATTTCTCCACCTGAATGAAAATAAAAACAAAAGACCTAAAAGAAAAACTCAGTTACAGGCCACTGTAACTTTCTGCCAACTCCTGCCTCAAGCAAACTATTCAGTTGCTAATTTAGGGCCTATTCACTGACCCCCCTTTCAGGTGGACTAAACCTAACAATTTGGAATTTTTCCACCTGAACAAAACAAAAACTAAAAATCAAAATAAATGAACAAAAATTGAAAAAACTACAAATAAATCAATAACAAAAAAAAAAAAAAAAAAATAGTAAGAGGGAAAAAAACAATTACGAAGGAGAGAAAAAAAAATACTAATATTTTTAAGAATAATACAAATCCAGAGGCTTACACTTGAAAATACTATAAAAATACATCAAGGTCCTCCATAACATTTCAAAAATTAAAAACCAAAACAAAAGACTCGCATCTAAACCTTATTCCTCGCCAAGCAACGTTAACCTTAAAATTCTTACCATCGCTGAAATTCGCTAAAGGCTGCTAACAAAGGATTTGTTTCCCCCAGTGCTATACCCGTGTGAACATGCGGCTGCCTCCATTTTAAATGTATTCAGCTGCTCCAAATACAAATGTCTTTCCTGTCTTAACTGACTATTTTCAGCTTGTAGTCTCAGCATCTGGGTTTTAAAGGGGACACAGGTTTGATAATTATGGCCTCTATGCCTCGGATTGCTACCCCACCTGGCGAAGTAAACTTCATAACGCCTCGGTGTAGTTTTAGGGTGCTGAGATTTTCTCTGCATATTATTGTTATAAGACATCAAACAATATCTTGCAATGTGACCCCACTTTTTACAGGCGAAGCACTTGAGAGCTGGTCTCCCTGCATTGGCCTGTCTATGTATATGGCGATGGAGACCCACGTTTCTGCATACCATTGCTATGTTTGGAATCACCCGACTTTACACTGTCATTGTCTGAGGAGTAATCGCTAACCATGGACTCATCCGAAGTCTCCACTGTTACATTGCTACTGTTCTCGAAAAGATCAGGCGTGTTCTCCATTTCAACACCTGAATCAATTTCAAGGGCAGTTATAGCACTTTTGTCTAAATACTCCTCCTCCACATTGCCAACATCGATTCCAGCCAGAGCAATATCATTTGCATCAACCAGAGCATCAGGTTTCCCTAATTGTTGCTCTTCTTTCTGCGTTAAACATTGAGACTGCTCAGCATTGGAATATTTGTAAGATAATTGTTTTATGGTCATCTGAGCTTCCTGTAGTTCCATTTTAAACATTGTTATCCTACGCTCATTCTCAGCTTCTCTTTGATCCAAATAGGCTAAACAACTTTCCCTTAGCTTACACGTTTCCTGCAATTCACTCATTTTCTGTTCCAATATACACTTCTCATTAATTAACTGTTCAATCTGATCACAAACATTTGCATCTGCCTTTGCAGCTATCGCTAATATGTTTTTACTTACGCTTTCAATTGTGCTTCCTAACTGTGTACGTTCTTTACACCATTGCAGTTCTTTTTGTTCCACAATTTCTTTCATTTTAAATAGCATACATACAACATTCGCTATTCTTGCTTTTTTCCCCTTTTTAGGTGATGATTTATATTTCAAATCCTGGTTCTGAATCTCACATTGTTTTAATAAATCATCAAATTGGTGAGTCAATGTATTTTCTGCCAAAGTCTTAAACTTAGCAGATGCATGCTTTTCAATTAACATTCCGATGCTCTCCATTGATATACTAATTACTTTCATACTTAAGCTTGTTTGACCAGTTTGTCTATTTTACAGCAGAAGCTGATTACACACTGCTCACATACACAGACACACAAACACACAGAAAAAGTAGTTTAAACTCTGTAATATTGAGGCGCATGCGCGAGTCTCCTAGCATGGCTGCTTGAGCCGGGAGCTCCACGCTACCATCCACCATCGGAGCCCGCCCTGACACCACAGCCCAGCGGTTTGCACCCAGAATGGGGAGTCCAGTTCCTCAGGCAAGGCTGCATCCCCCCTGCATGTCAGCACCGGCTGCAAAGAAGGACCTGAGCCTGCTTTTCGCCGCGGCTTCATCTCGGGGGTGTATCAAGATGGCCACCGCTCTGGCCGCAGCTACAGGAGGCATGGAAGGCCTACGATCGGAGAGCCCTGGCTGCTCAATACGCCCGGATTCCAGGCAAGTGCTATCACCTGCTTTGCTGACTTACACCCCAGGGGCACAGGGAGGCATCTTACAGCACGCCACACCATCCCCCTCCTCCACGGAATCACTACTAGGCCGCATCCAGGGGAAACTTTCCTCTCCTCCACTGGGGCCTAACAGTCCAGATCTAGCATCACCCAGCCCCCCCAGCCCTAGCATTTCTTTACAAGTGGAAGATCTCTACCATAAATTCTCTTCTCTTCTAGAAAGGGGACTAGCAAATAGGGTTGCCACTATAACAGGAGAGATCAAATCGATTTTCAAATGCTGGGGGTCAGGATTGAAGCAATCGAGAATAAGCTAGACTCAACTGCAGCTATATCTAGAATTCAGATCTTATCGGCTCCTTACAGGATCAATTAGATACGGCCCTCTCGAGAATCGACGACCTAGAAAATAGGTCTAGACGATATAATTTTAGAGTGAGAGGCCTACTGGAGGAGATCAAGGACATCCCTGACGCTATACAAAATTTGATCACCAACTTACTGCCGGACACTCCTAAACACCGTTTAGAACTGGACAGGGCTCACAGAGCTCTAGGACCCCTCCGGAAAGATGGCACCCCAAGGGACATAATTGTCAAGCCCCATTTTTACGCTATAAAGGAAGGGGTCATGAGACAGTCCAGAACCACTGCCAAGATTCTCTGCAAAGGGCACCCTGTTCAAATTTTTGCAGATCTGGCACCATCTACAATACAGAAAAGGAGAGCATTGAAACCCCTTCTGGCAGTGTTAACGGAGAAGGAAATTAAGTATAAGTGGTCCTTTCCATTTGCTGTTAAATTTCCCCTCAAAGGTCGGGAGTATGCTTTCTCTTCTCTACAAGAGGGGGAGAGACTTTTTCTCCATCTAAAACTGATATCCCAGGAATCCGATATGGACACCACCAATAACACCAGCTCGTCCAAGAGACAGTCTCCCACCAGCCCCAGGTCCCCTCTCTGGATGAAGGCCAAGTCAAAGCAAGTCAAAGCAAGCGAAAGAAAATGGCCCCCCATGACTTGGGACCCAGGCTAGAAATATTTGGCTTCTAATTTGTAGGACTACAGCTCTAGGAAAACGTTCTCTCCTAACATATGCACCCACTGCACCAAGAATGATGGCTGACTTCCCAGAAATCCCTGTTAGGGTCGCCACCCACAATGTTCAGGGACTTAACTCCCCCATAAAACGCAAAAAGATTTGCAACCACTATAAATCCCTGAAATTAGATATCCTAATGCTCCAGGAAACTCATTTTATAGCCCAATACAACCCTAAGTTTCTCCACCCCTATTTTCCGCGCTTTTTCTTAGCTAATGCTGAATCTAAAACCAAAGGAGTAGCTATTTTATTCTCCAAAAACAGCAACTTCACTTGGCTCTCAGATGTTAGGGACCCAGAGGGCAGATATATTCTAGTAAAGGGTATTATTGATGGGCAAATCATTTCACTTATTTCGTACTACGCCCCCAACAAGGGTCAGCTGAAGTTCTTTCAGAAAATGTTAGCGACCCTTTTCCCCTTGTTGGAGGGTACAATAATATTTGGAGGCGACTCTAATGTGGCCTTCGACCAATCTTTAGATAAAACAAGACCCCTAGGCAACCAACTTTTGCGCCCAACCAGAGTCAGTTTACGAATAGCCAAACTCCTCCATTCATATAACTTAATTGATGTCTGACGGGATAAGCATCCCTCTAGTAGGGATTTTACTCATTTCTCCAGCCCTCACAATTCATATTCTAGAATTGACCACCTGTTAACTCCCTCCTATACCTTACCTTCCATATCGGACGCCTACATTCAAGATACAGCCTTATCGGACCATTCTCTAGTGTCGCTGTCTATCCGCATCCAGTCCAGAATGTTTCATAAACCGCACTGGAGTCGTTACTGATCGACCCAGTAAATGCCACCGAAATCGATAAAAGTCTCCAAAAATACTTCTCCACTAACATGACAGGGGATACCTCTGTAGAATCAGTTTGGGCGGCCCATAAGAGAGGATTTTCCTTGAAGAAGCTAGAGGAGTCTTTCACGGCAATTAAAGCAGAACACAAGGCGCACCCCTCACAGTCACTTTTAGATAAACTAGATAGGGTGAAGTTAGAGCTTAATCTTGCACTCACAACGAAAGCAGAGAAGGCCATTCGCTGGTCTAAAAACAACAATATAGTTATTGGGGCCTTTTAAAAATTATATGAGAACCTATACAGCCCCGGGACAGACGAGAACGCAGAAAACATAGCCTGGTTCCTTGGTGACATCCCACTGCCCCTTCTCTCAGACCAACACAGAGATATAATGGATGAAGTAATCTCCGAGGAGGAGGTAATGGGGTTCATCAAGGACCTCAAACAGGGCTCAGCCCCTGGACCCGATGGCCTTCCAGGCCCCTACTACAAAACATTCGCGAAAACACTGGCTCCTCATATGGCGACATTTTTTAATTCCAAAATGAAAGGGGACCCTGTTGAGACGCACTTAAACACTGCATACATCACTGTGATCCCTAAGCCTGAGAAAAACCCAGAACACAGACAATTACCATCCTATCTCCCTCATAAATAACGACCTGAAAATTCTGACTAAAATAATGGTGAACCGTCTAGCATCATTCATTGGTCTATACATATACAAAGACCAGGTGGGATCCATACCAGGTCGACAGGGTCCCGACCAAGTTAGAAGGGGAATCAATATAGTTTCCATACTTCAATCCAATTGGACAGGAGGGTCAGTTCAGAAGGGGATGTTGCTCTCCCTGGACCTATGTAAGGCGTTTGACTCAGTTTCATGGACTTACCTGTTTTCCCTTTTGAAGCATTGGGGATTTGGTGAGAGGTTCCTAGGCCTTATCAGAGCATTATACTCTTTCCCACAAGCTATGATTAAATTGCAAGGATTCTAATCCAAATCCTTTCCAATTAAAACAGGCACTAGGCAGGGCTGCCCATTATCCCCGTTACTATTCGCTATTGCGATAGAGACTCTTGCCATAGCCATTAGAGAAAATCAATACATCAAAGGGGTGCAATGTGGACAGCAGGAACACAAATGTGGATTATTTGCTGATGATCTACTAGTTTTCATAACTTCCCCGATGTCCTCCCTCCCCATCTTATGCCAGCTCCTTAAAAATTTCTCGGAGATTTCAGGGCTCCAGGTTAATTACACTAAATCCCAAGCCCTGAATGTCTCTCTACCTCCTGAGATAATTTCTAATCTTAAGACGGATTTTAAGTTTAGGTGGAGCGTCACCTCAGTTAAATACTTGGGGATCAACCTCACGGCTAAATATGAAACCCTTTATGGTAGTAACTATCCTCCGATGTTCCGCAAGCTCGAGGATGATCTCAAGCTTTGGTCTCAGCAGGATATCTCATTGTTGGGGAGAATTAACTCAGTGAAAATGACCCTACTGCCTAGACTCCTCTACCTTTCTCGCTCTCTACCCGTCCCAATCCGGAAGGATCACCTTTCCTCATTTCAAAGTAGAATCCTTAAATTCATCTGGGGGAACTCAGGGTATAGGATCCCCCAACATAATTCATCATAGATGGAGGGGAGGACTAGGTCTACCCCATCTAGTGAAATATTTTCAAGCCGCCAGGCTGGCACAATTGTCTTCTATTTACTCTAGACAGGAGAAGCAGGACTGGGTGCTGATAGAGAGGCAGGCCACCCCGCGGCACACACTAGATTTTCTCTTATGGTGTCCCTCTAAAGATAGACCTCCAATTTTGGCCCCTACACTCTCTAATGAGCTGGCCCTGTGGGATAAAATCAGACATCTCCCGTCCTTAGTGTCCTCAGTCAAACCATTAGCGCACATCTTTCATAACCCGGATTTCCCCCCGGGGTTAAATATTAAAGCCTTTCAATGGTGGCTAAACAAGGGGCTGCTCCGCATAGGGCACTTCTTCACAGCTTCTGGCCCGATCACTCTTAAATAGTGTGTAAACAAATTGGAGCTCCCTGACTCTGAGAAATTTAGATTTAACCAAATATCAAATTTTCTTCACAAAATTTGGAGAGATAAACCATTCCCCCCTAATTTTACTGATTATGAACGTTGGTGTGGTTAGCCATCATTGCAGAAGGGTGGTATCTTGGTCATATACGAAGCACTCACTCTTGCCTTTGTGAATAACTGGGAACCAGACTTTCAGTTTGATTGGGACCTTGATAGATGGCAGGCCGCTTGCTTCAAATCTTACAAGGGCATCCTGAACACCACTATATCTGAAGCTAGTTTAAAAGGAATTATGAGATGGTACCTCACGCCAGCTAGACCGACTAAATTCTATCCAACGGTTGATCCTCTATGCTTCAGGGGTTGTCTTCTTAAGGGCACCATGGCCCATGTTTGGTGGGAGTGCCCAAGAATACGGTCTTTCTGGTGCAAAATATTCCGTCTTATTCAAAAGGTAACGGCATGCAAACTACCAAGGTCCCCTACTATCGCCCTTTTAAATGAAAATATCCCCAATACTACAAAAACTAACAGGAAATTAATTCATTTCATATTACTGGGAGCCAAAATTACAATAGCAAGGGCGTGGAAACAAGAGCGGGTTTCTTTAAAAGCAGCTATTCGAAAAATCTCCTGGTTAATGACACAAGAGAGGTTAGGTAGCATCTTAACAGATAACCTGCACAAATTTGAGCTGATCTGGGAACCATGGGCGACCTTTGTTGGAGTCTCTCTAACTCCTGGCATTCCAGGGCCTCAAGCTCTCTGAGCTAATGATAGAGTCAGCATCTATCTCGCTATACCCACTCTATCCACGGCTATCCTCCCCTTTTCTTGTCCTTTCCTTATTTCTCTCCTGTTCTTTATCTTCCTCGTTGTGCCAACTGCTACTACTTTGTTCCAGAGGGCGGTAGGGAACGCAAGCATTTGACAGAAGGTTAAAGCATCCATTGCGGTTCTTATTACGACTCAGCAGCAACAACTTTAGGATTTGATTAGGGTTTGTGTCCCTTTGAAGCGGCGCTCTGGGGGGGGGGGTCCCCATCTCTCGGCACAGCTAGTTCCCCTCGGGGGTGCTGGGGGTCTGGGGATCTCTCTCTGGTTTTCTCCTGTCTAGATGTGCTTAAAAGTGAATTTAATGAGGGTTGCCATACCTATAAGACCTAAACTGGAGGGCACCAATTTAGTTACATGGTATTCTGCTGATGGTTGACTTTGCCAACATCCTATATTCATGAGCATTTCTATATGGCTTCTGTGACTCTCACGATGCTCTCTCTGTTAGTCTGTTAGATTTTCTATGCTTTATCACGTGTGTTCTTTCAGGACCTCACTGAAATTTAGTTAATATGTTCCACAGCTACCGAGGGTTCTCTAGATGTCTGGGGCTAGTTGGGAAACTCGGGCACAGTTGGTTCAATTCTATGCAAGTATTTCTATTTACAATCTCTGATTTTCTTAATTAACATAATAAGGTTATTTATGGTTCCTGACTATTAATGACCTCCTTCTGACCCTCTGAAGGAACGTCAAGGCTCAATGTTACTGAATTCAATCTCTAATGCCTTATCTTATGTTCTTTATTTTACTAGTTTAACCGGTCCTCAATAGGACACACTGTTATGATTTTCCTGATCCTTACCAAGCCTCTTATATTGTCATAAATGATTATACTACTTTTTTTTGTTTGCACTATCCGTTTAAATTTGTACACTTGCTATGAGAACTGTCGGTATGGAAATGGAAAATTCTTTTGCATAGGTTACTTTGTCATGTATGATAAATTTCAATAAAAATACTGAAATATAAAACTCTGTAATATTACAGAACTCCCTACTACCAACTGTCTGTACCCCGACACCTCAGATTCCAGGTACCTGGTCTTCTTTTGGAGCCAGAAATCTTTTTCACTTTCCCGTGGGTACAAAAAATATAATCTATATTTCTCCCACTTTCTCCTCAAAGACGTATGGGCTCTCCTATAAATCTGCAGGGTACCTCAGTTAACCACTTCAGCCCCGGAAGGTTTTCCAGCTTTAGGACCAGAGCACTTTCTGCGATTCGGCACTGCGTTGCTTTAACTGACAATTGCGCGGTCGTGCGACGTTGCACCCAAACAAAATTTGCGTCCTTTTTTTCCCACAAATAAAGCTTTCTTTTGGTGGTATTTGATCACCTCTGCGTCATTTCTTATCGCCGCTATAAACAAAAGAAGAGCGACCATTTTGCAAAAAAAACACAAATTTCTTACTTTTTGCTAAAATTCAACCGCAAAAAAAAAAATATAAAAAAACATTTTTTTTCACCGTTTTTGGCCGATTTATATAATTCCTCATATTTGCGATAAAAAATTGCAATCTGCGTTTATTGATTGGTTTGCGCAAAAGTGGCCGCGTTTACGGATTATGAGAATTCATTTCTGGGGGTTTTTTTTTTTTTTTTACTAGTAATGGCGGCGATCTGCGATTTTTAGCGGTACTGCGATATTGCAGCGGACATGTCGGATATTTTTGACACTTTTTTGGGACCAATGACATTTATTCAGCGATCAGAAATTTAAATGTCCACTGATTACTGTATAAATGTCATTGGCAGTGAAGGGGTTAACCTGGGGGGGGAGAGCTAGGGGTTAACTGTGTTCCCTGGGTGTGTTCTTACTGTGGGGGGGTTGGGCTAACATGGGCATGAGAGATCTAACTGATCCCAGTGACGGGGATCAGTAGATCTCTCATGCCCCACTGACAGGGCGGGGAACCGCCGTGTTTACACCGGCGGTTCCCCGTTCTTTTCCCTGTAGCCGCTCATCGCGGCTCGCCGGTGGACATCGGGTACGCCCGAGCCGCGGGCACACTCCTCAGTGCCCCCTGGTGGCCAACCCTTCCTCGCTTGCAGAATTGCACAGTGAACAGGCCTAACAACTTCGCAGATTTGCATTAACAATACAACAAACTTTAACACATACAATACAATACACATATACCAGCCAAAAATCTCACCAGATCTGCGCGTCCGCTCACTGATGAAATGTTTTCACAGAACTTTTACGATCACTCCAGGCTTCAGGATTCACGAACCAGCACAAATGTCCACTGCAGAGAGATACCTTCAGTTCTGATTGCTCTTGTAGAGGACTCCTTAGCTTACAGGACCTCAAGACAAAAAAAATATCAGGGGTATGGGTTCTGTGTAGGACTTCTTTCCACACTCCTTTTGAGGGTGCCAAAGAAAGTAACTACACTCCTGCTTCTGGGGTGCTAAATTAAATAAAAATGGGGTGGTTATGATTTCCCCAAGTTTATTTGTGACTATATATTAATTGTCTATTCCTCTACTTTGTTAAACTACTAAAACTCTGATAACAGTAACGATAATGGTACGATAATAAGGTTAACTTATATATATATATATATATATATATATATATATATAATCAATAAATCTGCTTCAATAAAGCAAAGATTACATTTATTATAAGGAAAACAGAAATGCTATGAAAATATCATACAGCCTATAACATAAGGCGATACTTAGGCTGTCCTCGAAATGTTGTTCTGGCTGGCCTGATGGTAGAGGATAAGAGGATAAGAGAACGAAATAGGGGGTTTCTCTCTTTTTAAACCCATTAATGCATCATCCACACCCACATCTGTCCAATGGTGACAGACTTCCTTTCCTTGAGTCTGTCCTTAGGATGTATGCCTGGATTGTCCACTAGAGGCAGTATATGTCCATTTATCACTCACAGCTGACCCATCACCATTTGGGGTCAGTTGGTCCCATTGATGTCACGTAATCAGGAAATGTTAATTTGCACCTCCCCAGGAGATCTCCTCTGGCTTTCTCTACCATTACACCTCATCACAGGGGGTGTATGGATATTTCCTGGAAGGATATGGCCACTCATTCTTGACTCCTTATCACCAACACCCCGCTGGGTCATCTTGTAAATTCCAACTATGCCAGATGTCTCTCTTTAAACTCCAACTCTGGCCTGCCATATCAGTGACACTCCAGAACTATGATATTAAACCATGTTGCCATCCAACAGAAGCGGTGGGTCTTATTACTGATTACTGATCGAAGGTCTTTACCAAACTGGACCTTCGTTCAGCATACAATCTTATTAGAGTTAAAGCAGGAGACGAATGGAAGACAGCCTTTAATACAAGAAGGGGGCATTATAAGTGTCTGTTGATGCCATTCAGTCTCTGCAATGCCCTCACCGTATTCCAGGAGTTTGTGAATTACATTTTCAGGGATCTACTCGACTCTTTCATTGTCATCTACTTAGATGATATACTTATTCACTTTAAAGGTTTGAAGCTTCATCGTTGCCATGTACGCACTGTTCTCCAATGTTTAAGACAACCTTTCTCAATCTTTTCAACACTGAGGAACCCTTGAAATAATTCTCCAGTTTCTGGGAACCCCTGCTAAAAATTAAAAATCTACAACTCATGATACATATAGTGTGATGGTCAATGGGAAGAATGCTCCTTACACTTGTGGTCATTGGGAAGAATTACCACTTACAGATAGCTAAAAAGATCAATGATGTCATTGGGAATTTATCTGAGAGGTAGAAATTCCTCATTGCTCAAGGAACCCCTAGCAACCTCTGGAGAAACCCTGGTTTAAGAGATCACCGGTTGTATGCTAAACTTTTCAAATGCTATTTTGAACAATCGGAAATACCTTTCCTAGGGTATATAATTTCTTATGAAGGATTCCAGATGGATTCCAAGAAACTCGTCAGCAGCCTCAGAATAAACTCACATGGTACTGGCATCTAATCCGAGTCCAGTTTAAAAAATGCATCTATTGCATCATATCCATCCTTGTGAGATATAATGGTATACAGGGAGGACACACCGGTGGTTGCCAAAACATAACCCTCTTTCCACTGTATGCCTTCGAGGATATTGAGAACCTGTGTAGAGTCCCTCAAGAACGATAGAGTCTGTGTCACCAAAGGCTGCAAAGATAAAGGAGTATATGTCTCATGGTCTGACAATATTCTTTTCATCTCAGATTAGTACTTAGATTTGTCCAAAATGACAATACTACCCCCCTTATCCGCAGGGCGGACGATAATGTGATTTCTCTGTTTTAAGGACTCCAAACCCTGTATAAAACTTCTATCATTTCTAGCTTTCCTAATGTTAAGGGACTCTAAATCTTTTAAAGTGGAGTTACACCCAGAATTTTTTTTTTACATCATTCAAGTCCTTTGACTATATAGACTTACCTTTGAAGGAAAAAACAATTTTATACTCACCCTAAGTCGCTTGTTGCTAGGTGGTCCCCGTATTCTGACCCTATTTGGTCCTAGGCTCTTTTTCACTTCCTGCTTCCCTTGGCCTCCTAGGAGATGTGACTCATCATTTCCCAGGAGTCAGTGGGCTTCCCTGTACTGTAAAATCGTGTTATTTCCAGACAGGAAATGACACGATTTAAGGCGGACCGAGATCGAGGAGTGCATGATGGTTACCCACCATGCACTTCTTTCAGGAAGAGATGCCAGGAGACTAAGGATGGGCTTCAGATGCCCTCACCTAAAATGGAAAAGTCCAGCAGTGAGAGAAACTAAATTGTGAGTAAAAAATGCATGTAATTACTAGGCGGTTTGAAAGTAAGGAAACAAAAGGTTACATCTATTTAGTATTAAAAGAGTGGATGCCAAAAAAAAATCTGGGTGGAACTCCGCTTTAAGACCAAGTCTCTGAAAATGCACAATGCGAGGCATTGGCAAAACCTGAATGCCTAATACAATCTGCTTCTCTCGAATTGTTTCTGACAGGGTTAGAGCTAAGATAACACTTGACGTTTAATCAATGGACGTACTTCTGCACATCCATGAAGACGCCAAACTTTTTTAAAGGTTTAGCAGGGGCATATTTTAAACCATGACTAAGGACAAACTTTTCAGGTTTAGTAATAGTAGACTGATCACATATAACAAAACGTAAAGGTGGAGTAGTAGACTGATCACATAACAAAAATAAATGTAAAGATGGAGGGTAAGTCAATCTAAAGTTTAGCAAGTGAAAGAACTCTATCCAGTAAAACCATAACTGTGTGAGTCTGTTTTCCTGATGTTTAAAGTGGTTGTAAACCTTGTTACACCACTTGTATCCAGGGGAGGGCTGGGCTGGGGGGCAGGGTGGCAATTGCCCCCCAGGCCACCCTAACTTACATTCAAAATGGCCGGTGGCCACTGCCCGCTCACACTTTTTTCTTCTTGTGGAGGAAGGAAGTAGAGGCCGGGGGGCAGCCACCAACTAACTGCAGGCAAAGGGGGGGGGCCCAGGACCGGCCCTACCATGGATCCCACTCGGCCCATTGGGCTGCCTCAGGGGGGCGCCGCCAGATTACAAAGAGCGGGGATCTCCCGCTTACAAAGTCCTACCTCCTGGACCAGCTCCTATAGTAGACAACACACTGGTGATGTCTATCAAAGGAGCCGGCCCAGGAGGCGGGACTTCATATGACAGCTGCCTCGCCAGGTAAGCGGCCGATCCCTGCTCTGTGTAATCCGGCGGCTCTCCTTTCTCTACATTGCAGGCTGCATTGGATGGGCATTGGTGAGGCAGCATTGATGGTCAATGATCGGATTGCATTGATGGGCACTGTTCAGGCTGCAATGATTGGCACTGATCAGACTGTGCTGATGGGCACTGGCGAGGCTGCATTGATGGGCACTGATCAGGTTGCATTTGATAGGCACTGATGAGGCTGCATTGATGGGCACTGATCAGGTTGCATTTGATAGGCAATGATGAGGCTGCATTGTTGGGCACTGATGAGGCTGAGCTGATAAGCACTGATGAAGCTGCATTGATGGGCACTGGTGAGGCTGCATTGACGGGCACTGGTGAGTCTGCATTGATGGGCACTGGTGAGGTTGCATTGATGGGCACTTAAGAGGCTACACTGATGGGCACTGGTGAGGCTACATTGTTGGGCATTGATGAGCTGCATTGATGCATTATTTTTGTTAATCCTCCTTTGTTGCTATTAATATTAAATTATGTTACCACATTGTATCATATTTGTCTTGCTTCATAACATCAATATCCGTTCTAAAACTAGGTGGGCATGGATGGTGAGCTGATTCAATGGTTCAATGGGCCACTTGAGTAGACTTGCCACCCCGCCTAAGGCTGCCAGCCCTCCCCTCCTTGTATCTACAACTAAGCCTATAATAAGGTACACTAATAAGGTAAACTTGCACAATTCAGGAGATATTCACTGTATCCGCATGTGCCGACGTCATCGCCGCATGCGCACTGAAGAAATGGTCCGCTGGTGCCATGACAGGCGGCTCCTGCGCGCATGCATCATCGCGGCTCCAGCCAATCACAGCGCCAGAGCCCGCGAACCCAGAAGAAGCTCCGAGAAATGTCGGCCATCACAGTGGCGTGCAGGGACCACTACAACAGCTTTGATCTCAGGTCAGTATTTCATAATGAGCTAGTATGCGATGCATACTAGCTCATTATGCCTTTGTCTTGCAGGGTTTGTTTTTGTTTGTTTTTTGAGAGAAAGAGAAAAATTTAGAGTGTCCATATTTCTGATCTCCTATACTTTAAATAACCTCAATTTCATTGTTGGAGTGTCTAATTTGCACATATTGGAAATGCAAAGTCTTGCCACATTCAACAGGTGAATCATCAATCTTTTTTGTATCATTCCAGTGACAGCTTAATTCATTGGAGTAATGGAGCTCATAATGTAGTGGTTCTCAACTCCTGTACTCAGGACCCCCTAACAGCCTAGATTTTAAGTATTACCTTGGGGAGATGCAGACTAGAATACTGCAATCACTGAGCAGCAAATTATATCACCTGTGATGTATTTCAGTTATCTTGCAACCTAGCCTGTTAGTGGGTCCTGAGGACAGGAGTTGAGAACCACTGTCATAATGGCTAGACCTTTAAGGTTAGGGCCAATAGTAGGGTGTGTTTTGAGAAGATTAGTATGCTCTTTGCTTGCCCAATATTAGACATAGTAGAGGGATTTTTATACTGTTCCAGTGCCACCTGTTTATTAATGGTGGATAACTTACAACAGTCCAACATTCTGGCTAAGCATTCAGCCTGGTAATATTTATTTGGGTCGGGGAAGATTAGAATGCTCTTTGCTTGCCCAATATCAGGCATAGTAGAGGGATTTTTATACTGTTCCAGTGCCACCCGTTTATTAATGGTGGATAACTTACAACAGTCCAACATTCTGGCTAAGCATTCAGCCTGGTAATATTTATTTGAGCCGGGGAAACCCATACCTCCATGGGTTTTAGGAACGGTCAACGGCTTATAGTCCGATCTAGGTTCTTTATGAGACTAAATGAAGTATGTACATTTTCAACAAAGTGTGTGTAGAAAAGAGGATGGGATTAAGAGGTTTTGTTTGAAATAAATAGAGCAGATGAGGGAGGACATGCATTTAAGAATTATATTCTTGCCAAACCAAATGTAAGTGTCTTGATGCTACTTTCAAAAGTCCTATTTGAGAGTTTGCAAAAAGGAACATCTCACTTTTTTGGGGTGGTCTTTGTTCCAAAATTAAAAGATGTGGTTGTCAGCCAATTTAAGTTTGAAATTGTCTTGAGTCATTCAAGTCTAATTAATGGAAAGGATATGCTGAGTGCCTTGGATTCTGAACATTCAATTTGAAATTGGACAGTCTCCCAAATCTCTTGGTTTCTGCTAGTAGAGAGGGTATTGTTAGTTCAAGTTTGGTAATGAAAAATAAAAGATCATAGACAAGAAGGCCACTACTATATGACAGTCTGGAAGTGTTTGAAAACCTGTGATGTTTGGGTTTATAGTCTGATGTGTCTACAAAAGGGTTCCAGTGTGAGGGCAAAAATGGTGACAAAGGGGCATCACTGTCTGGTGGAACGATCCCCAATTTATTGTTTAATTCTCATCTTAAAGAGATCCACAAAGTGTCATTGGTTGTAGACCATTTAGGATAGCAAAAGTAACTTACAAGTGTTCAATTTTCAGGTAACTTGACTGTATTCCAGTATTATTTTCCACAAGGGCAAGCCAAGAAATGAATAATCATGCTCATAAAGATTCTCTGAGCAGGTGGATGGAATCTTCACCGCGGAGATTAGATAAATCTCTGTAAAATAGATCTCAATAGAGATTGTTGGTATGTTATGTCTTCTGATTAACGGTTGTTTAGTTAAGGGCACCAGGTGAGGAAGGTTTATTGCTACCCATTGTGTCACTATGCACACACGGCCAAAAGTTTGTGAAG
>BLSH010356171.1:37838-49826 GCA_018402905.1 Glandirana rugosa | reverse complement strand
AAATAACGGACAGTATGAGTAGTTAAGACACTCAACGGTTAAACAAAAATAACTTATTTAGGTGTTAAAATTACGACGTGAATCAGACCGCTGGGAGACTGGAGTAAAAATAGATGTTTCAG
Source organism: Glandirana rugosa (assembly GCA_018402905.1). Taxonomy (NCBI): domain Eukaryota; kingdom Metazoa; phylum Chordata; class Amphibia; order Anura; family Ranidae; genus Glandirana; species Glandirana rugosa. The sequence goes on along the minus strand of BLSH010356171.1, from coordinate 49,704 downwards.
GTGACGAAGCGAGGTTCCCACTATGAAGGTTCATTTGCTATTTATTTCTTCTAATGGCGCGATCAGTCACTTGAACACTCGTCATAAACCCAAAATGTGCAAAAAATAAAAAGTCTATACAGCCACACAATGTATGGTGAGGTAAAGTTCAATTAAATTAGTCCACCAGTAAAGAAATTTGTCTCTTGAAGTGCTCTCAATACTTTAATTAGGGGGTTTATCACCCCTTTCATGCACATATGCGCCACACTTTTTCTCATATTCACTTTATATTCAGTATTTTGTTAAGGCTGTTTGTGCTGGCTGCTCACAAGTTCACTGACTAGCGCGGTAATCTTCTTTATTTATCGTTTACTTGGAAGTATCACCCTTGGAGCGAAGCAGTGGACTTTGTAGATAAAAATGAGGTCAGAGGGTCGCCAGACTAAGTGCAGCATTAAAATTGTGGATTTATTCAATAAAAACAAATTGGCAACTCACAGAATTGATGAGTATGACAGGCAATAAAATATAGGGGCGTCAGTCCCAGAGCCTTGAAATGCATTACCGCCCTTCCTACGTCAGCGCGCTAAGCATGCGCTCCTTGTGATGTCACGTCCAGCCCGACTTGAGCTTGCGCTTCATTCTGGTTACAGCAACGGTCGGCCGCTTCCTGCTCCCATCTCATCACAGCCTGTACTCGAGGCTGCCACAGCCACAGGACGCCTTGGAGAAGCTCTGGGACTGACACCCTAATATTTTATTGCCTGTCATACCCATCAATCCTGTGAGTTGCCAACTTGTTTTTATTCAATAAATCCACAATTTTAATGCTGCACTTAGTCTAGCGCCCCTCTGTTCTCATTTTCATGCTAATAGAAAGTAACTGTTATATGCACACTCAGCGCTGTTATTGTTTATCCCAATCACTATAATTAACCACTTCAATACCAGGCTATATCCCCCCTTCCCACTCAGACCATTTTCAGCTTTTAGCGCTGTCACATTTTGATTGACAATTGTGCGGTCATGAACCCAAATTCATTTTTTAGAACTGTTTTTTCCACAAAAAGAGCAGTTTTCTTTTGCTGGTATTTGATTACCTCTATGGTTTTTATTTTTTGTGCTACAATTAAAAAAAGTCTGAAAATTTTGAAAAAAAAAATGTTTTTCTTTGTTTCTGCCACAAAACTTGGTAAATAAGTATGTTTTTTCCTTCACTGATGGGCACTGATGAGGCTGCACTGACAGGCACTGATGAGGTAGTACTGATTGGCACTGATGAGGTGGCACTGATGGGCACTGATGAGGTGGCACTTATATGCGGCACTGATAGGCGGCACTGATAAGCAGCACTGACGGGCACTGATAGGTGGTACTGATATGCAGCACTGATAGGCACTAATAAGTGGCACTGATGGGCACTCATAGGCGGCATTGATGGGCACTGATAGGTGGCACCGATAGTTGGCACTGATGGGCACTCATAGGTGGCACTGGAGGGCTTTGGTGGGCAATGATAGGCAGCACTGATAGATAGCACTGTTAGGGAGGCACTGGCAGGCATCACAGATGGGCACAGTGTCATCTGTATAGTACACTGTACTCCCCTTACCTGGTGGTCTAGGGTGGGCTCCCTGGTGGTCCCTGGGTGGGCTCCCTGGTGGTCCTGGATATTGATCCTCAGGGGGGCTGTACTGATAAACAATCAGCGCAGACCCCCCCCCCCCCATCAGAAGAGCAGCTTATTAAAAGCCGATACACAGCTCTTCCTATTTACACTGTGATCAGCCATGATTGGTGACGGCTGATCACGTGGTAAAGAGCTTCCGACGGAGGCTCTTTACCAAGATCGGTAATGCGGTGTGTCAGAGTGACGCACCACACCACCGATCGCCACGCTGCGTGCCCCGTAATTTGTCTATAGGCCGGACGGGAAGTGGTTAAAGGAGAAGTATGGTCAAAGCTTTTTTGGCCCTACTTCTTCTGTGGATCACAGGAGTGCTGTTTTTGACATCACTCAGCTGGTCCAGGCTCTGACCTTACAGTCATAAACCAACCAGATGCATGGACTGGTAGATGGCTCAGCCTCCCAGTAAGCTGCTGGGAGACTGGGCCAGCCCCTTCTGCCCCTGCACAGCCCAATGCTCCAGTGAGCGCTGAAGGGGCAGAGCAGAGAGCTGGTGACTGACAGTCACCGGCTCTCTGCTAAGTGAAGACTAAGAACTTGGCGATCAGCAGTCTTTGATCACTCAGTTCTCAGTCTTATATGTGACTGGGGACAGATGCAAAATTGGACAATGCTGCATCCACCTAGGTGAGTATTGTTTTTTTTTTTTTTTTAAGAAAATCGAACTTCACTTTTAGGCCTCATGCACACAGGACATTTTTGGACATTTTCACAGCTGCTGTTTTTAGCTTCAGATGTGTTTTTCCTACAGTCAATAAACTCCCCATCATGGTTTCCTATGTGTCCATGCACACATAGGCTGTTATCAACTGTTTTTGGCTGGGGCGTCTCTGAGCCGTAAAAAAAAAACCGCTCAAACATTCAAAATCACCCAAAAAATCGACTCACCAATGTTTTTGGACGTTTTTGATCCATTGAAAAAGAAAAACACTAAAAACCACTACTGCTGAAAAACACACAAAAACGCTGGAAAAAGCTGAAAAACAAAGCTACTGACATTTTTAGAACATTTTTTAACGTTCTGTGTGCATGAGGCCTTAATGTAATATAACCACTTGAAAACCAAGCATTTTCTGGTACTTTTTGTTTACAAGTTTATATCAGTATTTTTTGCCAGAAAATTACTTATAACCTCCAAACATTATATATATATATATATTTTAGCAGAGATCCTAGGTAATGAAATGGTGATTGTTGCAATTGTTGGGGACAAACTACGGTACTTATAAATCTCCATAGACGACACTTTAAAAATTGTAACAGGTTACCGTTTTAGAGTTACAGCATTGGTCTAGTGCTAGAAATATTGCTCTCGCTCTAACGTTCACGGTGATACCTCGCATGTGTGGTGCGAACACCGTTTACATATGCATGCGCGACTTGGTTATGTGTTCGCTTCTGCTTGCAAGCACAGAGAGACGGAGGCGCTTTAAAAAAATGTCTTATTTATTTTATTTTTACACTGTCCCTTTTAATTTTTTTTTTAATCACGTTTATTCCTATTTTACAAAAAACATCCTTTGTAATAGAAATAAGGATGACAGGTCCTCTTTATGGAGAGATCTGGGGTCAAAAAGACCTTTAAAAGCAAAAGATCCAAAAAAAAAAAAAAATTGGGTCTTTTGCTTTAAATTTTAAAAAAATTGTTTACTTCTGCCCTAGATTGGAAGTGATGTCATGACACTAATTAGCTGTTTGGACCACTTCATGAGAAAGCCAGCTGCCAGCAGAAAAAAAACTGGGGTTATGGCTGATGGCCATAACCTCAGTAAACCACTTGCAAACCTCAACATATATACAGTATCTCACAAAAGTGAGTGTACAGCTTGTATAACAGTGCAAATTTGCTGTCCCCTGAAAATAACTCAACACACAGCCATTAATGTCTAAACCGCTGGCAACAAAAGTGAGGACACCCTTAAATGAAAATGTCCAAATTGGGCCCAAAGTGTCAATATTTTGTGTGGCCACCATTATTTTCCAGCACTGCCTTAACCCTATTGGGCAAGGAGTTCACCAGAGCACAGGTTGCCACTGGAGTCATCTTCCACTCCTCCATGATGACATCACGGAGCTGGTGAATGTTAGAGACCTTGCGCTCCTCCACATTCCATTTGAGGATGCCCCACAGACACTAAATAGGGTTTAGGTCTGGAAACATGCTTGGCCAGTCCATCACCTTTACCCTCCGCTTCTTTAGAAAGGCAGTGGTCGTCTTGGAACTGTGTTTGGGGTCGTTACCATGTTGGAATACTGCACTGTGGCTCAGTCTCTGAAGGGAGGGGATCATGCTCTGCTTCAGTATGCCATAGTACATTTTGGCATTTATGGTTCCCTCAATGAACTGTAGCTCCCCAGTGCCGGCAGCACTCATGCAGCCCAGGACCATGACACTCTCACCACCATGCTTGACTGTAGGCAAGACACACTTTGTACTACTCACCTGGTTGCCGCCACACACGATTGACACCATCTGAACCAAATAAGTTTATCTTGGTCTCATCAGACCACAGGAGGTTCCAGTAATCCATGTCCTTAGTCTGTTTGTCTTCAGCAAACTGTTTTTGGGCTTTCTTGTGCATCATCTTTAGAAGAGGCTTCCTTCTGGGACGACAGCCATGCAGACCAATTTGATGCAGTGTGCGGCGTATGGTCTGAGCACTGACAGGCTAACCCCTCACCTCTTCAACATCTGCAGCAATGGCTAATTGGGCCCAATTTGAACATTTTCACTTAGGGATGTACTCACTTTTGTTGCCAGCGGTTTAGACATTAATGGCTGTGTGTTGAGTTATTTTGAGGGCACAGCAAATTTGCACTGTTATACAAGCTGTACACTCACTACTTTACATTGTAGCAAAGTGTAATTTCTTCAGTATTGTCACATGAAAAGATATAATAAAATATTTACATAAATGTGAGGGGAGTACTATATACTATACACTAATATATATATATCTTGTGAGGGATCAACTCTAGTTAGGATCGCTTTTCCTGGGATAAAGCAGTTTCTCACAGCAGGCTTCATAAAATTCTGGCTTGCAGCTAGGTTTATTTAAAATCATATATATAGTGTTTAATACTGTGCTAAAAAGGTTTGTAGTTCCAAATTACCCACTCAATGGGGGTGTGTGGCAGCTCCTAACCACAACAAGAAAATTAGGGTAATAATAGTATATATGCAGGGACGTAGATAAGGGGGGGGTTTGAGGGGTTGAACTCCCCCCCCCCCAGAGTGTCAGTGCAGATTGCAGAAGAAGTGGCAAAGTTATGTGTGCTTTAACTGCTTTGCCTGTAACTGCGCAGCAGGGAGTCAGCAGGGAGGGGCGGGACAGGGAGCTCCACTGACGCTCCCTCTGTCCCTGCCCTGCCCCACCCCATGCAGCCTGTAAGTGTTCGGAGGCTCACCGCTCGGAGCGGCAGAGAAACAGAGTGGGAGCACTGAGAGCGCCTCCCCCGGACCGCTGAGAGCGCTGCCCCAGACTGATTCAAGTCACACTCCAGAACGATTAAAAACCACGCCCCCAGACAGATGAAAGCCCCGCCCCTGAAGCCATGGACCGGCAAAAGTCACGCCCCTGACCGGCAAAAGACACGCCCCCGGGCGGTCGGACCTCTGAGAACGGGAGGTGAGGCCAGCTGGCCAGGTACGTCTTTCTGCCCACAGGAATTTGCAGTGTATTATTAGTGTGTACAGCTGACAGTTTATAACAGTAAATTAATGTTAGTACATTTTAGATAAGCAGAGGCTGCAGGATATTATTTAGTGTTTATGTTGTAAAATCATCCTATGCTATGCCTATGCTGCCATTCTCTCACTAAAATAATTACTTAGCACTGTCCAAATGTTACATGCAATAATCCTTTATGACTTAATGATTGGATATGGTTGAAAATTACTATTGACCCCTTTAACTTACTTACATGTGAACATGACCCTAAGGCTGCTTTCACACTGCAGCTGCCCGAGCATTAGCACTTTGCTGCCGCTATTCGGGCGGCAGCGGGCGTTTTTAACCTGCAAGAATGGATTAAAAAGGGGTTAACAGTGTTTGTGTTGCAGCACTTTAGAAGCGCTCTGCCCATTCATTGCAATGGGTAGGGGCGGTCTGGGAGCGGTGTATAGAGCACTCCTGAACCGCCCAAAAGACGCCGCTTGCAGGACTTTTTTTTCTGTCCCACAAGCGCACTGCCCTAGTGTGACAGCACTCAGGCTTTCACACTGGTGCGCAGGTGAGGAAGATTTCAGGCGCTTTAGCACTAAAAATAGCATCTGAAAAGCGCCTGAAAATTTCCTCCCATTCATTTGAATGAGTGCTTTCACACTGGGGCGGGGAGGTAGAAAAAGTCCTGCAAGCAGCATCTTTGGGGCATGTTTGGAGCGCTGTAAATAGCGCTCCAAAAACGCCCCTGCCCATTGAAATGAATGAGCAGCGCTTCCAAAGCGCCTTAAAAACGCTTTGTAAGTGCCGCAAAACATGTCTTTTTTCACATTGTCACATGAGCTGACCTTAAAAAACGCACCGCTAGCGCCCCAAAAGCACTGCAAAAGGCGCTTTAGCAGCGCTTCAGTGTGAAAGAGGTCTCAGGATTCTTCCAGAGGCTGAACTACCACTTTGAAAGGCAGTCTCTGGAAGAATCATTAGGTTCCCATGGGCATTAAAGGGGTTGATTGTCAGGTATTAATGTTCCTAACCATCAGATTGGAAAGGGCCACCACTAACAAAGGCCTCAGGAGCCATGGAATCTATACTAGGAATAGTTCTATAAATATTGGGAGGCTTTGATTTATGACTTTGGAGAGACCCATATACACTGCCTGTAGACTCACTGTTATACAAAACCCTCCCTGACAGTATTGTTTACCCCCTTTATTGCTGTGCATTGCTAAAAGTTAGAATTTTAAAAATGGCTATGTGATCATCTCCTGTAGTAGGTCGCATCCGCAGTCTCTGGTTATCTCCTGTAATGCATCCGCAGTCTCTGGTTATCTCCTGTAATGCATCCGCAGTCTCTGGTTATCTCCTGTAATCCATCCGCAGTCTCTGGTTATCTCCTGTAATGCATCCGCAGTCTCTGGTTATCTCCTGTAATTCATCCGCAGTCTCTGGTTATCTCCTGTAATGCATCCGCAGTCTCTGGTTATTTCCTGTAATGCATCCGCAGTCTCTGGTTATTTCCTGTAATGCATCCGCAGTCTCTGGTTATCTCCTGTAATGCATCCGCAGTCTCTGGTTATTTCTGGTAAACCATCCGCAGTCTCTGGTTATCTCCAGTAATGCATCCGCAGTCTCTGGTTATCTCCTGTAATGCATCCGCAGTCTCTGGTTATTTCCTGTAATGCATCCGCAGTCTCTGGTTATCTCCTGTAATGCATCCGCAGTCTCTGGTTATTTCCTGTAATGCATCCGCAGTCTCTGGTTATTTCCTGTAATGCATCCGCAGTCTCTGGTTATCTCCGGTAATGCATCCGCAGTCTCTGGTTATCTCCGGTAATGCATCCGCAGTCTCTGGTTATCTCCTGTAATGCATCCGCAGTCTCTGGTTATTTCCTGTAATGCATCCGCAGTCTCTGGTTATCTCCTGTAATGCATCCGCAGTCTCTGGTTATTTCCTGTAATGCATCCGCAGTCTCTGGTTATTTCCTGTAATGCATCCGCAGTCTCTGGTTATCTCCTGTAATGCATCCGCAGTCTCTGGTTATTTCTGGTAAACCATCCGCAGTCTCTGGTTATCTCCTGTAATGCATCCGCAGTCTCTGGTTATTTCCTGTAATGCATCCGCAGTCTCTGGTTATTTCCTGTAATGCATCCGCAGTCTCTGGTTATTTCCTGTAATGCATCCGCAGTCTCTGGTTATCTCCTGTAATGCATCCGTAGTCTCTGGTTATCTCCTGTAATGCATCCGCAGTCTCTGGTTATTTCTTGTAAACCATCCGCAGTCTCTGGTTATCTCCTGTAATGCGTCCGCAGTCTCTGGTTATCTCCTGTAATGCATCCGCAGTCTCTGGTTATTTCTTGTAAACAATCCGCAGTCTCTGGTTATCTCCTGTAATGCATCCACAGTTTCTGGTTATCTCCTGTAATGCGTCCGCAGTCTCTGGTTACCTCCTGTAATGCATCCGCAGTCTCTGATTATTTCTTGTAATCCATCCGCAGTCTCGGGTTATCTCCTGTAATGCATCCGCAGTCTCTGGTTATCTCCTGTAATGCATCCGCAGTCTCTGGTTATCTCCTGTAATGCATCCGCAGTCTCTGGTTATCTCCTGTAATGCATCCGCAGTCTCTGGTTATCTCCTGTAATCCATCCGCAGTCTCTGGTTATCTCCTGTAATGCATCCGTAGTCTCTGGTTATCTCCTGTAATGCATATGCAGTCTCTGGTTATTTCTTGTAAACCATCCGCAGTCTCTGGTTATCTCCTGTAATGCGTCCGCAGTCTCTGGTTATCTCCTGTAATGCATCCGCAGTCTCTGGTTATCTCCTGTAATCCATCAGCAGTCTCTGGTTATCTCCTGTAATGCATCCGTAGTCTCTGGTTATCTCCTCTAATCCATCCGCAGTCTCTGGTTATCTCCTGTAATGCATCCGTAGTCTCTGGTTATCTCCTGTAATGCGTCCGCAGTCTCTGGTTATCTCCTGTAATGCAGCCGCAGTCTCTGGTTATCTCCTGTAATGCATCCGCAGTCTCTGGTTATCTCCTGTAATGCATCCGCAGTCTCTGGTTATCTCCTGTAATGCATCCGCAGTCTCTGGTTATCTCCTGTAATGCATCTGCAGTCTCTGGTTATCTCCTGTAATGCATTCACAGTCTCTGGTTATCTCCTGCAATCCATCCTCAGTCTCTGGTTATCTCCCGTAATGCATCCGCAGTCTCTGGTTATCTCCTGTAATGCATCCGCAGTCTCTGGTTATCTCCTGTAATGCATCCGTAGTCTCTGGTTATCTCCTGTAATGCATCCGCAGTCTCTGGTTATCTCCTGTAATCCATCCGCAGTCTCTGGTTATCTCCTGTAATGCATCCACAGTCTCTGGTTATTTTTTGTAATCCATCCGCAGTCTCTGGTTATTTTTTGTAATCCATTCGCAGTCTCTGGTTATTTTTTGTAATCCATCCGCAGTCTCTGGTTATTTCCAGTAATGCATCCGCAGTCTCTGGTTATCTCCTGTAATCCATCCGCAGTCTCTGGTTATCTCCTGTAATGCATCCGCAGTCTCTGGTTATTTCTTGTAAACCATCCGCAGTCTCTGGTTATCTCCTGTAATGCGTCCGCAGTCTCTGGTTATCTCCTGTAATGCATCCGCAGTCTCTGGTTATCTCCTGTAATGCATCCGCAGTCTCTGGTTATCTCCTGTAATACATCCGCAGTCTCTGGTTATCTCCTGTAATGCATCCGCAGTCTCTGGTTATCTCCTGTAATGCATCCGCAGTCTCTGGTTATCTCCTGTAATGCATCCGCAGTCTCTGGTTATCTCCTGTAATCCATCCGCAGTCTCTGGTTATCTCTTGTAATGCATCCGCAGTCTCTGGTAATCTCCTGTAATCCATCCGCAGTCTTTGGTTATCTCCTGTAATGCATCCGCAGTCTCTGGTTATCTCCTGTAATGCATCCGCAGTCTCTGGTTATCTCCTGTAATGCATCCGCAGTCTCTGGTAATCTCCTGTAATCCATCCGCAGTCTTTGGTTATCTCCTGTAATGCATCCGCAGTCTCTGGTTATTTTTTGTAATCCATCCTCAGTCTCTGGTTATCTCCTGTAATCCATACGCAGTCTCTGGTTATCTCCTGTAATCCATCCGCAGTCTCTGGTTATCTGTGAATTTGGCTTTTGACTGCAGTGACTGTGACATCAATGGGAAAGTTTAACGGCGGCGCTGCCTGTGAATCTTGACATGCCAGGTTGCGGCACCCTGAAGCTAAGCATCAATATCACAGCAATGTGTAGTCAACAATGCAGCTGCTAAGTTCATTCAGAGGTAGGTGGTCAAGGGGTGGTTCTGTTTAATCATCATCTTTGAGTCTCTACATTGACTGCGGGTTTGAAATCGTGCAATTTCATCTGAAATCGCACGATTTCAAAGCCGCATGTGAGTGTGACTTCAGGTGTGACTTGGAAGAAACCTCTGTGGCTTCATGTATAAATGTCTATGCAATGTACACCTGAAATCACCAAAAGTAATGCAGGAACTACTTTTTCACATTGGTGCAGCATTTGAACATGGCCATTGCCGGCAATAGGATGTGACTTGTCGTGCGATTTGACCCTCCCAATATCATGTTTGGCCACATCCACTTTTTTGCAGCGGCGCGCTGAGCGCACCGCAGGCCACTGCCTACCTGTCATGCCCCTCATTCTCAAGCTCGAAAGTTGTGAGGTATGTTCTGTATGTATGGACTCTGCACAATACTGCTTCTCTTGTCTTGCATTCTGGGTAACAAAAAATCAGTGAGTGCGCTGCCTTCCACAGGATGGTGCCCTTTGCACCTGCCCAGTAAAATTTGCTATTACAGTGCACCATCCTGTGATAAGCAGTCCAGTGGCAGAGAGCACTGACTGCTGTGTTTTGGTGGGGGGAGGGCATCCCCATGTCAGAACACAATAGCACAGCAGGGGAAATCATTGTACTAATGCGTGTGTGTTAGTACAGTGATCTGTCAGGTTTTTTTTTTTTTTCTTTCAGCCAGTACCAGGCTTTAGACAGGACAATAACCAACCTCACTAGGCAATGTTCATAAGAAATCGAAGATGGCAAAACTGAAATCAGGTTCAATTTTCAAGAGTATCTGAAAAAGTAGAATTAAGGATGTGATTGCTTACTATGAGCAACACATAGTTTTTCCTTTTTCCAGCCTTTATGAATTTGGCACAATTTGTGTCATTTAAAAAGACTTTTACTTAGTATCTGCTGCTGAACCGCCCCCCAGAACAAAAAATTATCTACGGCCCTGTATATATGAGCTGCGATCAACCCAATGAAATAAAACATGAATATGAAGAAAATGCACACAAATAAAAATTCCTAACATAAAAATCATTAATTAAATAATGATGTGCAGTATAAACCAAGTCATCAAGATCCACATAAAGCTAAATTCATCTATATCACTATATGCATGGTGTGCAAATATGCGTGACAACAAAAAGTCTCTTAAAGTGGTTGTATACTCTCCTATCGTTTTCAGCTAAGGAAGCTGACATCTTAGCCTCTGTTTAATCTGCCACTGCCATGATGCTGCACATGTGATCCATTATACCACCACCCATTGGATGGTTTGGTAGTTTGGTTGAGAGCACAATCAAGGGGACAGCTAGCATTTCCGGCATGCCGGGAATATTAACTCTTTTTTGACACTATCAAATCGATGGGTAGACAACCGCTTTAAAGACCACTTCACAGCAAAAGAAAAGTTCCAATAGATAGAAATTCCTTTGACAAGTCTTGCAATTCGGCAACTCAATGTGGGAAAGGTGGAACAGAGGCACCCGATGTGATATCACAAAAACATTTGTGTAAATCCTCCACCAAATCTGATGCTCACCAGATGACAAAGGGTGTCACACTGTCGGCTATTCACCCTGCCAGGGTCCCCTCAGGGATTGGAGATATCCTTCCCATTTCTGTGCCATCTAGTCAATAAACACCTATCCGCTGACTCTCCTCGTTCGTGCATGTCAAAAACACGAAAGACTCCACATAGTGTAAATCTGTATCACTTAAATATTTTTTGTAACAAAGTGTTATACTCACATTGTATATAAGGTAAAAACGCGGAGTATGGTAAAAAAAGCTGGCTGGCACTTTAAGATCAGAAGGTAGGCGGTGACTCCTCCCTGACGTATGTTTCATCTAACAGACGTTGTCCCCTTTGGCAACCTTGGTGAGCAGCCAATCAGATTTGGTTGAGGATTTACACAAATGTTTTTGTGATATCACATCGGGTGCCTCTCTTCTACCTTTCCCACAGTGAGTTGCCGAATTGCAAAACTAGTCAAAGGAATTTCTATCTATTGGAACTTTTCTTTTACTGTGAAGGGGTTTTAAAGAGACTTTTTGTTGTCACGCATACTTGCACACCATGCATATAATGATATAGATGAATTTAGCTTTATGTGGATCTTGATGACTTGGTTTATACTGCACATCATTATTTAATTAATGATTTTTATGTTAGGAATTTTTATTTGTGTGCATTTTCT
>BLSH010356171.1:19866-37828 GCA_018402905.1 Glandirana rugosa | reverse complement strand
TACAATCCTTAAAAATAAACACACGTAAAAGAAGTATAAGTACAAAAAGAAAATGCACACAAATAAAAATTCCTAACATAAAAATCATTAATTAAATAATGATGTGCAGTATAAACCAAGTCATCAAGATCCACATAAAGCTAAATTCATCTATATCACTATATGCATGGTGTGCAAATATGCGTGACAACAAAAAGTCTCTTAAAGTGGTTGTATACTCTCCTATCGTTTTCAGCTAAGGAAGCTGACATCTTAGCCTCTGTTTAATCTGCCACTGCCATGATGCTGCACATGTGATCCATTATACCACCACCCATTGGATGGTTTGGTAGTTTGGTTGAGAGCACAATCAAGGGGACAGCTAGCATTTCCGGCATGCCGGGAATATTAACTCTTTTTTGACACTATCAAATCGATGGGTAGACAACCGCTTTAAAGACCACTTCACAGCAAAAGAAAAGTTCCAATAGATAGAAATTCCTTTGACAAGTCTTGCAATTCGGCAACTCAATGTGGGAAAGGTGGAACAGAGGCACCCGATGTGATATCACAAAAACATTTGTGTAAATCCTCCACCAAATCTGATGCTCACCAGATGACAAAGGGTGTCACACTGTCGGCTATTCACCCTGCCAGGGTCCCCTCAGGGATTGGAGATATCCTTCCCATTTCTGTGCCATCTAGTCAATAAACACCTATCCGCTGACTCTCCTCGTTCGTGCATGTCAAAAACACGAAAGACTCCACATAGTGTAAATCTGTATCACTTAAATATTTTTTGTAACAAAGTGTTATACTCACATTGTATATAAGGTAAAAACGCGGAGTATGGTAAAAAAAGCTGGCTGGCACTTTAAGATCAGAAGGTAGGCGGTGACTCCTCCCTGACGTATGTTTCATCTAACAGACGTTGTCCCCTTTGGCAACCTTGGTGAGCAGCCAATCAGATTTGGTTGAGGATTTACACAAATGTTTTTGTGATATCACATCGGGTGCCTCTCTTCTACCTTTCCCACAGTGAGTTGCCGAATTGCAAAACTAGTCAAAGGAATTTCTATCTATTGGAACTTTTCTTTTACTGTGAAGGGGTTTTAAAGAGACTTTTTGTTGTCACGCATACTTGCACACCATGCATATAATGATATAGATGAATTTAGCTTTATGTGGATCTTGATGACTTGGTTTATACTGCACATCATTATTTAATTAATGATTTTTATGTTAGGAATTTTTATTTGTGTGCATTTTCTTCATATTCATGTTTTATTTCATTGGGTTGAGAGCAGCTCATATATACTATTATTGCCCTAGGTTTATTTAAAAGGTTGCACATAAACAGAAATGAAAACAGAAAAACAAAACCTTGCCGTCTGGCGATAAATGTAAACAGTATAGCTTCCCTCACTATACACATGGCAACAGTCCCGATTTACCCGGGACATTCATGGTATTCAGACCCTTGTCCTGGTCTTATAGTGTCCCGGGAAAAATCACGGGAAATTGACTTTGTCCCGACTTCCAGAGTATCGTCAGAGCTGCCACTAGAGGTCCGGGGCCGGCACTGGGGATTTGATCTCCACGGCCTGCTGCCGGTCCATGACCTGTTGGCAGCAGCTTCATTTCTATTGGCTTCCCCTCGGCCTCCACAAGAGCTGGTCTTCTCTGTAAAATGGCGGCAGAGATCAAATCACCAGTGCCGGCCCCTGTGGTGACAAGTGAAGTGATGCATTTGGTAATAAGTAAGGTGCTGCATTTGGTGACAAGTGAGGTGCTGCATTTGGTGATAAGTAAGGTGCCGCATTTGGTGACAAGTGAGGTGCTGCATTTGGTGACAAGTGAGGTGCTGCATTTGGTGACAAGTGAGATGCTGCGTTTGGTGACAAGTAAGGCGCTGCATTTGGTGACAGGTGAGGTGCTGCATTTGGTGACAAGTGAGGTGGTGCATTTGGTGATAAGTAAGGTGCTGCATTTGGTGACAAGTGAGGTGCTGCATTTGGTGACAAGTGAGATGCTGCATTTGGTGACAAGCGAGGTGCTACGTTTGGTGACAAGTAAGGCGCTGCATTTGGTGACAAGTGAGGTGCTGCATTTGGTGATAAGAAAGGTGCTGCATTTGGTGACAAGTGTGGTGCTGCATTTGGTGATAAGTGAGGTGCCGCATTTGGTGACAAGTCAGGTGCTGCGTTTGGTGACAAGCTGCATTTGGTGACACGTGAGGTGCTGCATTTGGTGACAAAGCTGTATTTGGTGACAAGTGAGGTGCTGCACTGGGTGACAAGTGAGGTGCTGCATTTGGTGATAAGTGAGGTGCTGTATTTGGTGACAAAGCTGCATTTGGTGACAAGTGAGGTGCTGCATTTGGTGATAAGTAAGATGCTGCATTTGGTGATAAGTAAAGTGCCGCATTTGGTGACAAGTGAGGTGCTGCGTTTGGTGACAAGTGAGGTGCTGCATTTGGTGACAAAGCTGGATTTGGTGACAAGTGAGGTGCTGCATTTGGTGATAAGTAAGGTGCTGCATTTGGTGACAAGTGATGTGCTGCATTTGTTGACAAGCTGCATTTGTTGACAAGTGAGGTGCTGTATTTGGTGACAAGCTGCATTTGATAATAAGTCACGTGCCGCATCTGATGACAAGTGAGGTGCTGCATTTGGTGACAAGCTGTATTTGGTGACAAGTGAGGTGCTGCGTTTGGTGACAAGCTGCATTTGGTGACAAGTGTGGTGCTGCATTTGGTGACAAAGCTGGATTTGGTGACAATGAGGTGCTGCATTTGGTGACAAAGCTGGATTTGGTGACAAGTGAGGCACTGCATTTGGTGACAAAGCTGCATTTGGTGACAAGTGAGGTGCTGCATTTGGTGATAAGTAATATGCTGCATTTGGTGACAAGTGAGGTGCTGCGTTTGGTGACAAGTGAGGTGCTGCATTTGGTGACAAAGCTGGATTTGGTGACAAGTGAGGTGCTGCATTTGGTGACAAAGCTGGATTTGATGACACGTGAGGCACTGCATTTGGTGACAAAGCTGCATTTGGTGACAAATGAGGTGCTGCATTTGGTGATAAGTAAGGTGCTGCATTTGGTGACAAGTGTGGTGCTGCATTTGGTGATAAGTGAGGTGCCGCATTTGGTGACAAGTCAGGTGCTGCGTTTGGTGAGAAGCTGCATTTGGTGACAAGTGAGGTGCTGCATTTGGTGACAAAGCTGGATTTGGTGACAAGTGAGGTGCTGCATTTGGTGACAAAGCTGCATTTGGTGACAAGTGAGGTGCTGCATTTGGTGATAAGTGAGGTGCTGCATTGGGTGACAAGTGAGGCGCTGCATTTGGTGATAAGTGCGGTGCTGCATTGGGTGACAAGTGAGGCGCTGCATTTGGTGATAAGTGCGGTGCTGCATTTGGTGACAAAGCTGGATTTGGTGACAAGTGAGGTGCTGTATTTGGTGACAAAGCTGCATTTGGTGACAAGTGAGGTGCAGCATTTGGTGAGAAAGCTGCATTTGGTGACAAGTGAGGTGCTGTATTTGGTGACAAGCTGCATTTGGTGACAAGTGAGGTGCTGCATTTGGTGATAAGTAAGATGCTGCATTTGGTGATAAGTAAAGTGCCGCATTAGGTGACAAGTGAGGTGCTGCGTTTGGTGACAAGTGAGGTGCTGCATTTAGTGACAAAGCTGGATTTGGTGACAAGTGAGGTGCTGCATTTGGTGACAAAGCTGGATTTGGTGACAAGTGAGGTGCTGCATTTGGTGATAAGTGAGGTGCTGCATTTGGTGACAAGTGAGGTGCTGCATTTGGTGACAAGTAAGGTGCTGCATTTGGTGATAAGTAAGGTGCTGCATTTGGTGACAAGTAAAGTGCTGCATTTGGTGACAAGTAAGGTGCTGCATTTGGTGATAAGTAAGGTGCTGCATTTGGTGACAAGTAAGGTACTGCATTTGGTGATAAGTAAGGTGCTGCATTTGGTGACAAGTAAGGTGCTGAATTTGTTGACAAATGAGGTGCTGCATTTGGTGACAAGCTGCATTTGGTGACAAGTGAGGTGCCACATTTTGGTGACAAGTGAGGTGCTGCGTTTGGTGACAAGCTGCATTTGGTGACAAGTGAGGTGCTGCATTTGGTGACAAGGCTGCATTTGGTGACAATTAAGGTGCTGCATTTGGTGACAATTAAGGTGCTGCATTTGGTGATAAGTAAAGTTCTGCATTTGGTGACAAGTGCGGTGCTGCATTTGGTGATAAGTGAGGTGCCGCATTTGGTGATATGTGAGGTGCTGCATTTGGTGATAAGTGAGGTGCTGCATTTGGTGATAAGTAATATGCTGTATTTGGTGATAAGTAGGGTGCCGCATTTGGTGACAAGTGAAGTGCTGCATTTGGTGACAAGTGAGGTGTTGACAAGCTGCATTTGGTGACAAGCTGCATCTGGTAAAAAGTGATGTGCTGCATTTGGTGAGGTGCTGCATTTGGTGACAAGTGAGGTGTTGCATTTGGTGACAAGCAGCATCTGGTGAAAATTGAAGTGATGCATTTGGTGACAAGCTGCATTTGATGACAAGCAAGGTGCGGCATTTCGTGACAAGCGAGGTGCTGCATTTGGTGACAAGTGAGGTGCTGCATTTGGTGACAAGCAAGGTGTGGCATTTGGTGACAAGCTGCATCTGGTGAAAAGTGAAGCACTGCATTTGGTGACAAGCAAGGTGCGGCATTTGGTGACAAGCGAGGTGCTGCATTTGGTGACAAGTGAGGTGCTGCATTTGGTGACAAATGAGGTGCTGCATTTGGTGACAAGTGAGGTGCTGCATTTGTTGACAAGCTGCATTTGTTGACAAGTGAGGTGCTGTATTTGGGGACAAGTGAGGTGCTGTATTTGGTGACAAGCTGCATTTGGTGACAAGCGAGGTGCTGCATTTGGTGATAAGTAAGATGCTGCATTTGGTGATAAGTCAAGTGCCGCATTTGATGACAAGTGAGGTGCTGTATTTGATGACAAGTGAGGTGCTGCATTTGGTGACAAGTGAGGTGCTGTATTTGGTGACAAGCTGCATTTGGTGATAAGTAAGATGCTGCATTTGGTGATAAGTGAGGTGCTGTGTTTGGTGACAAGGGAGGTGCTGCATTTGGTGACAAGTGAGGTGCTGCATTTAGTGATAAGTAATATGCTGTGTTTGGTGATAAGTAAGGTGCTGCATTTGGTGATAAGTGAGGTGCTGCATTTGGTGACAAGCGAGGTGCTGCATTTGGTGATAAGTGAGGTGCTGCATTTGGTGATAAGTGAGGTGCTGCATTTGGTGATAAGTAAGGTGCTGCATTTGGTGACAAGTGAGGTGCTGCATTTGGTGATAAGTGAGGTGCTGCATTTGGTGATAAGTAATATGCTGTATTTGGTGATAAGTAAGGTGCCGCATTTGGTGACAAGTGAAGTGCTGCATTTCCTGACAAGTGAGGTGCTGCATTTGTTGACAAGCTGCATTTGGTGACAAGTGGAGTGCTGTATTTGGTGACAAGCTGCATCTGTTAAAAGTGATGTGCTGCATTTGGTAACAAGCTGCATTTGGTGACAAGCGGCATCTGGTGAAAATTGAAGTGATGCATTTGATGACAAGCTTCATTTGATGACAAGCAAGGTGTGGCATTTCGTGACAAGTGAGGTGCTGCATTTGGTGACAAGTGAGGTGCTGCATTTGGTGACAAGCAAGGTGTGGCATTTGTTGACAAGCTGCATCTGGTGAAAAGTGAAGCGCTGCATTTGGTGACAAGCAAGGTGCGGCATTTGGTGACAAGCGAGGTGCTGCATTTGGTGACAAGCGAGGTGCTGCATTTGGTGACAAGTGAGGTGCTGCATTTGGTGACAAGCGAGGTGCTGCATTTGGTGACAAGTGAGGTGCTGCATTTGGTGACAAGTGAGGTGCTGCATTTGGTGACAAGTGAGGTGCTGCATTTGGTGACAAGCGAGGTGCTGCATTTGGTGACAAGCGAGGTGCTGCATTTGGTGACAAGCGAGGTGCTGCATTTGGTGACAAGTGAGGTGCTGCATCTGGTGACAAGCGAGGTGCTGCATTTGGTGACAAGTGAGGTGCTGCATCTGGTGACAAGTGACGTGACAAGTGACACACTCAGGGCTCCCATTGATTCTGCATTATGGCGAGTTGAACTATTTCATTTTATATTACAATGTAATAATAGAAATAATGCGCTTCAATCATCCTAACACTATACCAACCTTGGCACCGTAATGATTGAAGCGCTAACACCAGGTGTTTGGAGTATCTTTATCTGCTGATTGTTAAACGTTCTGGAATACACATATTGCTATTATGATGTAGGATCTGTGCCTGCTGTCCCTCCGTCCCTTTTTATTTTCTTCTTTCTTTCCTCCCTTCTCTCTCCTTCCCTCTCTATCTCTTTCTTTCTTTCTTTCTTTCTTTCTTTCTTTCTTTCTTTCTTTCTTTCTTTCTTTCTTTCTTTCTCTCTCCCTCTCTCTTTCTCTCTTTCTCCCTTTCTTTCTCCCTCCGTCCCTCGTTCATCTCAGACTCTAACCACCCCCCATTTAAGCCACAACCAATATTTAGTTTAAACCACACCCACTTTTCACTGTAGCGAGCTAATTATAATAAGACTCCACCTACAAACAAAAAGTAGGAGGATAATGACTGAGAGGACATCATGTGAGGTCCACCTAGAATAGCAATGCTCCCACTTGGCTGTCAATAGCAATGCTCCCATCTTAACCACTCAAGGATGTGGTTAAGATAATTACTGCCCCCATTCACATATATTGAATGCACACAAACTTTCAATGGGTGAATAGCTATGCAAATTATTTATAAAAATCGACCCCTTAATATTTCTGAATGCAAGTACTAGACTCTCCCAAACTATACTTGAAAAACTAACAGCCAAACTCATGAATAGATTGGCCATACAGTATATGCGAAAATTTGAGAACCCTGGCCCACATGCTCTGATCTTCAGGTGTCAGGTAGGCGTCCCTTCGCACTTTTGAACTTACTTCATAACCCCATAGATAGCCAACACAGAACCAGCGCATCAACCCTCCCACCCCCAGCATGTATGACCTTCAATAAATTAAGGCATTTTGTTCACTGACCCCCAATTTAAGGAACACAATACAGGCCACCAATGTAAAGTAGCACTGCAGTTTCCATTTTCTCTGCATTGCTTTTCTGGCCATTATTATCGTTTGTTTAATTTCATGATTACTACAAAAAAAAATTGTCATATAGAGCAAGAGTTATTGGAAAAAGATAATTCATCCTGGATGTTAAATATACTATATACTCACATTATTTCCATTTTTTCCTTGTGGCAAAAAGGAGGAAGGCTGGTCTAACACATGCCCGTTTTACTGAAACAAAAAGTGTTTTGTTGCAGTCTGTGTCCCCATTGGAAAGATTTTCCATTACTTCTTGCCTGTTCTAAAATAATGGAGGGGAAATTCTATCCTTCCAATGGGAAAGGGGGGGGGGGGGCTCAGACCACAAATAACCAAACATAGGTTTCATTCATTGGCCTTTCTGTCCAAAACTAAAAACAAAGAACAAAGAAGGTAGGTCTGAAGCTTGTTTTCTTATTATAACTTTAAGGCCTCATACGCATGGACGTATCTTAAAAAATAAACAAAACATCGGGCCCGCGTCAGGGAAAAAAATTGGCGTTTTTCGGCGTTATGCATCGGCGTTAGTGAGCGTTAGTGAGCGTCGGCATCAATAGGTGTTTTTAAAAAGAAAATCAGCCCTCTGCTATTTTTCAACCTAAAAACGTTGGCGTAAAAAAAAACGCTGGTTAACGCCGGTACAGCATTAGTGGGCATTAGTGGGCGTTAGTGGGCGTTAGTGAGCGTTAGTGAGCGTTTTTCAGCGTCTGCGTAAAAAAACGCCAAAACGTTACAGCCTCAGAACGCGTGGCCGTGGGTTCTAGTTTCAGCTCACTAATGCCGACGTCCTCTACAGCTCAAAAACGTCAGCGTTTTTATGGGGCCGTTGACTAACATGGAGAGCTGCAAAAAACAGCAGAAAACGCCGGCATCCAAAAACATCCGTGTGTATGAGGCCTAAAAATGATAATGTGGGCGGTCTGGGCTGCCACCGCTGTCGGTGGGAACTCTAGCTATATGCCAGAAGTACAAGTTAAAATACTATTTATTTTCACTTTCAAATATATTCTTGCTACTCTTTCTAGGCTGTTTTCCCATGGTACTCTGAGCTTTACTAAGCAAGTCATTTAATTTTACCTTGGCTTATAGATTTGCCAAAAGATGAACTTAGGTTGAGAGAGGGAGAAGCAGGACTAACAGCCAATAAGTTGTGTTGTATGCAAATGTGTAGACAAGGAACATGTTGATAAGAGGAGTGAGATAACTATGTCAGTCTGCTGCTGCTCGTTCAGTGTTTAATCAGCTTGGAGGGGGTGGAGACACCACTATAATCCTTGTAACTGTAACAGAGAAAGTGGTGGCATCTGCCTGGTAGACCTGTGTAGCAGAGCTGTTTAAATCGCAGAACTGTATGGACAGAATGCCTGTTTTCTTTATTTTTTTTGCAAGTAAAGCAGCTTCCATATATGTATTTCATCAGTGTATTTAACTGTTGGTCTAGAGTTCAGCTTCAAAGAAAGTAATCACATTGCAATTACCGTTCATGTTCCTCTTTTTCTATCTGTTAATATCACATTCATGTAAATTAAGAACTCATTAGAAAAGATCCATTCTATCATGGTATGGCTTTATACAGTGTGATACAAGGTTAGGTTATCGACTTTCTTCCCTCCCTCAGCATCTATTAAATTATAAGCAGAGGAAAGGCCATCCAGATGCATCCAGTAGAGAACAATGTCTGGGCACATTCTGTGTTGACACAGCAAAGAATGACTTCTAAGGTCAGTCTGCTCATTTCTGGCCTTACAACGTGTACATAGCATTAGAAGGAGGTGACTGTCTCCATACTATCAAGGCCTGCTTGGCACAAAGCTTTTTCCTGGGCTGAAACTTCCCAAAGAGAGTCGTGAATTTCCCATTTTTGGCATCCAACAAAAAGCTGGATTTGGAAGTTTTGTCTTACAGCAAGTGCAGCATATAACAATACCCATGAATACCCACTCCAGTACAGAGACTGGTTTACTAAAAACTAAAAAGGCTGTTCACTTTGCAAGGGAATTTTCACTTTGCAAGGAAATAATCCCTTAGCTTAAATGTGGTGAAAAAACAGGATTTTTACTTGCACATGATTGGATGATGAAAGTCAGCAAAATTTAGCCTTTAGTAAATCAACTCCATAAACATACAGCATAAAAAGACACAAGTGTTTTTCTGTACCATAACTCCCAACTGTCCCTGATTTTGAGGAATCGAGATTTGCAACAAAGTCTCTCTGTCCTCCATATTTGTCCCTCGTTTTGGACTGATCTATACAGTTGTATATAAAATGCACCATTTATCTATCAAGAAGTGTTTCCCAATGCCAAAACTGTCATCCAATTTATAAACTGCTGCATTTGCAAATTTCAAAAGCCAATATAACGGAATAGTAGTGGTAAAAAAAAAGCATTTGAAGGCTAAATCATTTTTTTGCATATTTTTTTCTTTAACCACTTCCCAACCATGTAACGACTATAAGCGGCGACAGCGTGGCTCTGTCCCGCGAATCACCGCTTATAGTCATCACTCGCAGGCCCGATGCACGCTTCATGAGCGGGGCCGCAGGTCGGGTGGACTTGTCCACCGGCGACCCGAGATCGCCTGTGTCAGGGCCCGAACGGGGAACCGCCGATGTAAACACGGCGGTTCCCCGTTCTGACAGGCGGTATGTCAGATCTACTGATCCCTGTACTGGGGATCAGTTAGATCTCTGGTGCCCCTGGCAGCCTAACCCCCACAGAGTTAGAACACACACAGGGAACACAGTTAACCCCTTCACTGCCCCCTGCGGGTTAACCCCTTCCCTGCCAATGACATTTATACAGTAATCAGTGTATATTTAAATTTCTGATTGCTGTATAAATGTCATTGGTCCCAAAAAAGTGTCAAAAATGTCCGACATGTCCTCTGCAATATCACAGTCCCGATAAAAATCGCAGATCGCCGCCATTACTCGTAAAAAAAAATGTACAAACGGCAGAAATTAATTCTCATGGTTTGTAAACGTGACAACTTTTGCGCAAACCAATCAATAAACGCTGATTGCGATTTTTTTTGTTACCAAAAATATGAGGAAGGAGATATAAATCGGCCAAAACTGATGAATACATTTTTTTTTATTTTTTTTTTTTAGATATGTATTTTAGCAAAAAGTAAGAAATATTTTTTTTTTTTTGCAAATTGTCGCTCTTTTTTTGTATATATCGGTGATTAGAAATGATGCAGAGGTGATCAAATACCACCAAAAGAAAGCTCTATTTGTGGGGAAAAAAGGACGCAAATTTTGCTTGGGTACAACGTCGCATGACCGCGCAATTGTCAGTTAAAGCGACGCAGTGCCAAATTGAAAAACGTGCTCTGGTCCTAACGTGGGAAATCCTTACGGTCCTTAAGTGGTTAAGGGGGCATGACGGGGGGTATGTCCTATGCCTACATAATCTTGTTAATAAGTGTCCCTCAGTCCCATCTCAAAAAGTTGGGGGGTATGCTGTATCAGTTCATTGCTGCTATGGCTACAGGCATATGGCAGTTTAGCTGCAGATAGTTTGCTGTGTTCTGAAGTGGCTAAACACCACCTCTGGAGGTAGAAACACTCTGTTCTATGGCCGCACACAAACCGGCCAATTAACTGCGATGAAAACTCAGCAAAAGTGCCGACCCTAGATGCACACTAATTTTTGCTAGCAGCCACCCCTGCACACACACCACCTGGCACTTGCTCAAAAAACTCCTTCTCCTTTTTCTTAGCAATTTTTTTTGTGTACACTACCTGCAGCAGGGATTTACAAAATCTGTGATCTCGCATGGAGGTAATAGAAACTAAGCTTGACTCCACCATCGTTAGAACAAACCAAAACACAGATCGAATCCAGGACTTACAAAATCAGCTGGAAACAGCTCTAACCAAATTAGATGATCTCGAGAACTGAAATAGTAGATACAATTTTAGAATCCGGGGGCTTCCGGAATCCTTTAAGGATGTCCCCGAGACTGTGCGCTCTTTCATGCAAGCTATCATTCCTGACATCCCTCCACACAAGTTGGAACTGGATCGTGCCCATAGGGCTCTTAAACCACCAAGATCTGACGAATTACTCAGGGATATTATCGTCAAACCCTACTATTACTCCACAAAAGAGGAGATGATGTGGAAATCGCGATCCATGTCCAAGATGGTCTTCAAGGCTCAGGAACTGCAAATCTTGACAGATCCTTCTCCAACCACTATCCAGAAGTGCAGATCACTCAAACCTCTCCTGGTGGTTCTAATGCAGCACAATCTAAAATATTGGTGGTTTTTCCCCTTGAGCTTGAAATTCTTCTTCAAGTCAAAACTCTACTCATTCTCATCATTCGCAGACGGTGAACGTCTATTGGTGCAGCTGGGCCTAATACAGTTGGGCCCTTCATCCGCCTACAATACATCTGGTTCGGGATCTTCCAAGCGTCAGCTTCCATCCAGCCCCTTAACCCCCTGTGTGGGAAGAATCAAAATCCAAGAAGTCCAAGGCCAATCCTCCCTGATAAGATGGTCTTCACTGCTCACCTCTTCAAGGACCCATCCCCTTCCCCCTTTTTTTTGTGATTCTGGAAAATTATGGGTTCCCTACACCTTCTGGAGCAGGGGTAGGCAACCTGGGGCCCTCCAGCTGTTGCAGAACTGCAAGTCCCATCATGCATCTGGGAGTAATTGTAACTGCCAGCCTTGCAATGCCTCATGGGAAATGTAGTTCCACAACATCTGGAGGGCTACTGGTTGCCTACCCCTGTTCTAGAGGATTTACTCCTTGGCCCTATCCTTGTCCCTCCTTGCCGAGTCTCCACTGGAGCGGAGCTCGATTCTATTTTAAAAGGGAAAAGTTGGGTCCCATGTTGGCAGGGAAACTCAACCCAAAAACCCGGACTTATTCTATTCCCAAGATAAAGGCAGTGGGGGGGAGCTCTGTCCCAGAACCCCCAACGCATAATGGATGCATTATTTGAGTTTTATAAGAATTTATACAGCGCAGGTAAAAACTCCAATCTCTCCGAGATGCATCTCTTCCTTGACAAGTGCCAAATTCCAAAACTTAAGGAAAATAACCAGTTAGCATTAGAATCCCCAATCTCTTCCAAAGAAATATTAGAGGTCATTAAAAATCTAAAAGCTCATTCAACCCCATGGGCCAGACGGATTCTCAATACCATATTACAAAGCCTTTGCAGCAACCCTCTCTCCACACTTAGCAAGATTCTTCAACGCTTTAAGAAAAGGAGATCCCCTGGAAAAACATCCTAAATCCACCTATATTTTGGTAACTAGAGGCCCTTCTCCTTAATCAATAATGACTTGAAGATCCTAACTAAGATCTTATCCGATCGAATAGCATCTTTTATTAGCCTTTATATACACAGAGATCAGGTAGGGTTCATACCTGGCAGGCAAGGCCTGATCAAATTAGGAGGGCGGTCAACATAACCTCTCTCCTAAACTATATATGGGATGGTGGTGTGAAAGCACAAGAAGGTTTCCTTCTATCACCTTTGTAAAGCTTTCGACTCGGTTTCTTGGCCTTATCTCCTAGAAATACTTTGACGTTGGGGTTTAGGCCGTTCCTTTTTAAATGTGATCTCCGCCCTACATTCTTCACCTGTAGCTCAAGTACGAATGAAAGGTTTTTACTCTGAAACATTTCCAATTGCTAGAGGGACCAGAAAGGGGTGCCCCCTATCCCCAATTACATTTGCAATTGCGATAGAGACATTCGCTTCATCCATTAGGAATCAACCTGACACAAATGTGCGCTCTTCACCGATGATTTTAGTATTCTCCATTTCCCCTTTGGTCTCTCTCCCGAGTGTCTGCCAGCTCCTGGAAGATTTCAGTAGAATATCAGGCCTACAAGTAAATTATAACAAGTCTCAAGTTCTTAATATCTCCCTCCCAAACTCTTTAGTATCGAGCCTGAAAGACAGTTTTAGATTTTCTTGGAGCGACTCTACAAACCCTTACCTGTGAATTAATTTAGAACCTAAAGAAGAACTATACGCAGCGAATTACCCTCCTTTATTCAATATTCTGATTGAAGACCTCAATAACTGGGCTCAGTTGAACCTGTCCTGGATGGGTTGGGTAAATGCATTAAAATTGACTCTTCTTCCCCGTATCCTTTATTTTTTTTTGCTCTCTACCAGTTCAGATAATTAAAGATTGTTTAAATCCCATTCAATCGAAGATCATAAACTTTATCTGGGGTAAGAAGTGTCATCGCCTATCTAAGTCGCTTCTATTTAGACCACACAATCAAGGAGGACTGGGCTTGCCCAACCTTGTCCAGTACTATCAATCAGCGCAGCTTGCACAACTTTCAGCGGTCTATTCCCGGGTCGCACTTCCAGGTTGGGTGCTCTTGGAAAGAGAAGCAGTCCTGCGCCACACACTTGATTTCCTCCTCTCCATGAGAGACCAGCTATTCTAGCTCCTACCCTTTCCCACTCATTTTCCCTTTGGGACAAACTCAAAAATCACCCTGGATTGGTTTCGGCTCTCACTCCCTTGGCACATTTGTTCAGGAATCCCCAATGGAGATTAGGGCATATGACTGGTGGTTGAACAAAGGGCTTTTTTGGGGGGGGGCTCCTGCCCTCAATCTGGGTGGGATCACCGCCCGGGCAGGGATCCTCCTGTCTCTTTAGCCCACCAGCATGACGCTGGGGGCGGGACCCTGCGGGCCTATATCAGGCTGGCCCTCATCCACATTTGGATTTGGCTTGCTCCACTGGCTGTCAGCTGTTTGGAAATCTGTGCACCACACCCTTTCTGGCTATCTCTGCACTGAGGATTAAGCAGGTATTAATGGTCTAGTGTCTCTCTCAATGATGACACTTACTTTGTTGTTTCACATACACATTTTTCACATGGCAGCCTCTTTGGCTTGGATTATATCATGTTGAAGATCTTTTCTTATGACCATATAAACCCTTGACACACTATTACTCTGTGCTGTACACCTGTTACCCATTCACCCTCTGCTTTACACACTAGCACCTATGGGCTATGTCTTTGTGACACTCTTCATACACAGACTCTTTCACACCCCATATCTTTATATTGTTTCATAGATCTCTTGGAGTCCTGGGCATAGACACTCTTCACTAAGCCAGTGTGGGCAGCCTGTCCCTTTGGTGATCTGGGGGCCTGGTTGGCCTGGGGTCTTCCGCCCCCTCAGCTCCCAGCTTGAGCAGTTTGGAATGTGGCTTCCATACGTCCTAGCAGCCCACACTTGGAGATAATGAGTTTTACATGTAAGTTGGGAGGTTTTACCCCCCTTTTGTATGTTTCTCCCCATTTCTCTGGATGTGTATATACACATTCCCCTATATATGGGGTGAGCTACCAGATGCTATGAGTCTTACACACATTTCAAACCCTTTTGTTTTATAGATATTGTATTCTGCATGCATCTGCTCCTGACGAGGTGGTTTTATCCCCGAAACATGTAGAGCTTAAAAAATGTGTTAATATGATGTTTATAATATACACTCAATATATCTGCTATGACTATTTACATGTGGTTTATACATTTTATCAATAAACGTTATACTATTGATCAGCATCTGGCTCTCTCCCAATGCTTCATTCTAAGTCCCCAACCCCCTCTCTTGGTTTGTTTATATGCATTAGGAAAGGAGGCACCCGCGTATCCCCCCATTCTGGGTGTCTCATTTAAAGTCTCAATTTCTGCTCTCTCTTCCTCCAGGGATGGAGGCGCTTGAGAGGGCCAT
Organism: Glandirana rugosa; assembly: GCA_018402905.1. NCBI lineage: Eukaryota > Metazoa > Chordata > Amphibia > Anura > Ranidae > Glandirana > Glandirana rugosa. The sequence goes on along the minus strand of BLSH010356171.1, from coordinate 22,912 downwards.
TTGCTGATCTGATTACTTATAATTTGGGACTATGATATTGTATATAAAAATAATGTTTTATGACTATCTTATATGGTCTATACATTGTATAAATAAACAATATACTTTTGATCAGCATCCAGCTTCCTCCCAACACTTCATTCCCAAGTCCCTAATCCCCCCTTGTTTGTTTAAAGGGCTTTTTAGAATCTGACATTTTCTGGGCCCTTCAGGGCCTCTGAACAAAGCATTTTTTGTCAGATAGATTTACCCACTGCAGAAAACTTCCGCTTCATACAAATATCCAATTTCCTACATAAATTGTGATCGAGGAAGCCAAAAGGACAGGTCATCACAGCATCACAGCATATGAACATTGGAGCGGTCAAGCCATGGGACAGAGAGGGGTGATTTTAATGAACTATGCAGCACTCTCATGTGTGCAGGAGAAAGCTTCTTACATGTTAGCCTGGGAACATGATCTTGCACAAGAATGGGATCTAGAGGTCTGGCACAAAAATTTCTTTAGGGCTTTTAAAGGGGTCCTCAACACAACATTAGTAGAAGCAAATATTAAGGTAATGTCCAGGTGGTTTCTGGTACCCTCCAAACTAGCTAGAATGTATCCTATATCCTCCCCTTTATGCTTCAGAGGATGTACTGGCAAAGGAAACATGATCCACATCTGGTGGGAATGTCTAAAGTTTAGGTCCTTCTGGAACAAAATGTATTCCCTACTAAGAAATATCTCCGGTCTCCCCATTCCAAAATTCCCAACTAGTGCCCTGCTTAATTTCACAATATTAAAGGCATGCAGGAGCATGCAAAGGCTTATTTTTTTCATACTCCTGGACACCACACTAACCATAGCCTGAGCTTAGAAACTTCCCTATGTCTCGGTCCAGTCTGCAAAAAGAAGAGTCTCTAATATCATGGCCCAAGAAAAGATGGTGAGTGCGCTCCTAGATACTACTGTAGCCAGGAGTCCAATAGCTCTCCTTTAACCTAGAGACACTTGTTGCCCATTGATGCTATGAAGACTTTCCCCTAGTGTTGAGATTGTTAAACGAAATGGTCATGTGAGAAGTGCTGATTTGTGGGATTTGTAGTGCTACAGAGGAAATCTGTCCTTGGACTCTGCAATGGAAGGACTCCATTTACCAGTGTGTTGTGCTGCAGGAAAGGCTCTTGGGAGGAAAGATGCTTTGTGGGAGAACCTATTTAAGTGAGGGGAGGAGTTTGCTCCAGTCTCTTTGGATGGCGTGATCGACCAGCAGGGACCAGTGTGCCTCTTCAGCCAGATTGAGGCCTGCGGCCTATGTCTAGTGATCCAGCGGGCTGAATTTACACAGTGTTCCAGCGAGCTGCACTGCTACAACTCTTCAGTAAGCAACCTGTGGGACCAGCATACCAGCATCTGAGTCTGTCTCAGCTTTGGTGGCAGCAGCAGAGTGAGTGGCGATCAATCCTGAGAGAACTGCAGGGAGTGCAGTGGAAACCATTTTCCCCAAAGCAAAGAGCAAGTGGATGCCATCGGTTCTAGCGCCATCAGCATCGCTTGAACAGCCGGACTGCTATCTGTAGTCATCTGACCGGTGTGGTGAGCAGACGAAAGCCTATCTCTGAGTGTACTCAATTGTTTCCCTATAATCCTTCTTTAACCACATCAATACTGGGCACTTTCACCCCCTTCCTACCCAGGTCATTTTTCTGCTTTCAGAGCTGTCAACATTTTGAATGACAATTGCGTGATCATGCTACACTGTAGCCATGTGAACTTTTTATCATTTTCTTCACACAAATAGAGCTTTCTTTTGGTGGTATTTAATCACTGCTGGGTTTTTTATTTTTAACTAAAAAAAAAAGACTGAAAATTTTGAAAAAAAAAAAACAGATTTTCTTAGTCTTTGTCAGTAAATTTTGTAAATAAGTAATTTTTCTCCTTCACTGATGTGTGCTGATGAGGCGGCACTGATGGGCACTGATAGGCTTCACTAATGAGCACTGATGAGGTGGCACTTATGGGCACTGATTAGGTGGCACTGATGAGGAGGCACTAATATGCCACACTTATGGGCACTGATAAGTGCCACTGATGGGTGGCACTGGTGGGCACTAAATGTCTTACGGAGGCTGGATGTATATTTAGAACCAACTGTCATACCAGCTTCCATTTCATTGGTTACTTTGCAGAATGTGCGCAACTAGATGTTGATATGGTGGCTGAAAATGGTGCTAAATCTATTTATCCAGCCTCTCTGTAAGACATATGTTATCTAAGGGTACTTTCACACTGGGGCGTTAAAGTACCACTACTTTCAGCAGAGCCCCAGTGTGAAAGGCAGTTTACAGGTGCTTTATTTGCGCTATTTTTTTCATACCCGCATGCCAGTCTGACTTTGGGAGTGATTTCAGAGACATACAGGGGTTTATTTACTATAGCACCATGGGGGAACAAATGGTCACAAACAAATAAAATCCCTTGAAAACGACTAAATCTAGTCAGAAAAGGTATTCACTAAAGCCCTGAGGGAGAAAATAGTTGCAGAATCAAATTCACTATAGCACCCAAACAGCAGTGACTGACTAAAAAACTAGTCGTGGTAAAAGCAAGGGAATTGTACATGGAAAATATGTTTGGAGCATGGTATGATCACCTAAATTGCGCTAAAATATGCAGTATATTATTTAAAGATAATCTGCTTTTAAACTGTGTGAAAAAGTGATTTCTACACAGAAATATCTTAAAAAGTCTGAGAAGAGATAAATACCCCGTCTCTTTACACCTAGGAACAGAGCACAACTGAGCATGCTCAGACACAAAACAAGTCTCAAAATAACCTATAAAATCGCGTTAAATCCACTAGTATGGTACGAGGTTTGTATAAAAGGTACATGTTAAGGGAACGAAAATGGTGCTGATCAAAAAATCAGTCAGTGACGACAAACCCACGATATCACTTAAACTAAGACGTTGATAAAAGAGGGAGTCCCGAAATCACTTATGGAAAAGACTGATCTAAATCAGCAAAAGTTCCCTAAAATAAACAAACACTGGTAAACAAGG
>BLSH010356171.1:5432-15615 GCA_018402905.1 Glandirana rugosa | reverse complement strand
ATTGTGTGGACGAGGGATAAGTGTGGACTCTCGAACAATGTGATGGCTCAGTGTACTGTGGCCCCTCCCTTTTACCGATTAACCCGGGTTAAACCAGTAAAAGTGAATCCCCACATAAGTGAAAACAACGATCACCAAATCTGTAATTACCGACACATAACTCAATAAAACTCCCTTGTCGTTTAAATGTGACAATATGTTCGACATGTGAGTGTTGAAATGTAACATCGTTTCAAATTAAAGAAGTCACATCAGTGTACTTTTCTATGTTATTTTATAAATGTTTTTACACTCCCCACATGAGTGAAAACACTCTATGACAATTTACTCCCTTTTGTGAGAGCTGAAGTTGTAATTGCCTTTAATTGGGGGTTATTTTAAGGCACTGCTGGAGTAGATTTGGGAGGTATAGTAAATCAGGGCCACAGTATCTCACAAAAGTGAGTACACCCCTCACATTTTTGTAAATATTTTATTGTATCTTTTCATGTGACTACACTGAAGAAATTAAACTTTGCTACAATGTAAAGTTGTGAGTGTACAGCTTGTATAACAGTGTAAATTTGCTGTTCCCTCAAAATAACTCAATACACAGCCATTAATGTCTAAACCACTAGCAACAAAAGTGAATACACCCCTAAGTGAAAATGACCAAATTGGGCCCAATTAGCCATTTTCCCTCCCCGGTGTCATGTGACTCGGTAGTGTAACAAGCTCTCAGGTGTGAATAGGGAGCAGGTGTGTTAAATTTGGTGTTATCGCTCTTATTCTCTCATACTGGTCACTGGAAGTTCAACATGGCAGCTCATGGCAAAGAACTCTCTGAGAATCTGAAAAAAAGAATTGTTGCTCTACATAAAGATGGCCTAGGTTATAAGAAATTTGGCAAGACCCTGAAACTGAGCTGCAGCACGGTGGCCAAGACCATTTAACAGGACAGGTTCCACTCAGAACAAGCCTCGCCATGGTCGACCGAAGAATTTGAGTGCACGTGATCAGCGTCATATCCAGAGCTTGTCTTTTGAGAAATAGAAATATGAGTGCTACCAGCATTGCTGCAGAGGTTGAAGGGGTGGGGGGTCAACCTGTCAGTGCTCAGACCATATGCCGCACACTGCATCAAATTGGTCTGCAGTTTGCTGAAGACAAGCAGACTAAGGACATGGATTACCGGAACCATGTCCTGTGGTCTGATGAGACCAAGACAAACTTATTTGGTTAAGATGGTGTCAAGCGTGTGCAACCAGGTGAGGAGTACAAAGACAAGTGTGTCTTGCCTACAGTCAAGCATGGTGGTGGGAGTGTTATGTCTGGGACTGCATGAGTGCTGCCGGCACTGGGGAGCTACAGTTCATTGAGGGAACCGTGAATGCCAACATATACTGTGACATACTGAAGCAGAGCATGATCCCCTCCCTTCGGAGACTGGGCCCCAGGGCAGTATCCCAACATGATAACAACCCCAAACACACCTCCAAGACCACCATTACCTTGCTAAAGAAGCTGAGGGTAAAGGTGATGGACTGGCCAAGCATGTCTCCAGACCTAAACCCTATTGAGCATCTGTGGGACATCCTCAAACGGAAGGTGGAGGAGTGCAAGGTCTCTAACATCCACCAGCTCTGGGATGTCATCATGGAGGAGTGGAAGAGGACTCCAGTGGCAACCTGTGACGCTCTGGTGAACTCCATGCCCAAGAGGGTTAAGGCAGTGGTGGAAAATAAAGGTGGCCACACAAAATATTGACACTTTGGGCCCAATTTGGACATTTTCACTTAGGGGTATACTCACTTTTGTTGCCAGTGGTTTAGACATTAATAGGTGTGTGCGTTATTTTGAGGGGACAGAAAATTTACACTGTTATACAAGCTGTACACACACTACTTTACATTGTAGCAAAGTGTAATTTCTTCCTCGCAAACTCGGCGTCGCACAGATTCAGACAGTGCTATTGCCGGAAATAGCCGCTGATTTGGCATGCAATTTGATATGTCAAATCACATGCCAAATCAGCCCGATGTGAACGTGGGCTTAGATGAAGTTAGAAGCTGATTGGTTAGTGTGCACAGCTGCACCAGATTCTGTGTGCTCCAGTTAGGCTCCATGCACACTGAAGCTGATAAATGAACGTTTATGGTCATTTGGACGTTTTTTTTTTTTATAACAGCCCATTTATGTTATCCTATGTGTCCATGCACACATGGACGTTTATTGTCATTTAAAAGCAGTGGCGTTTATTGGCTGTTATCTGAACCCCCTGAATTGGCGTTCAAGAGTCATTCTTCTGACCACAAAAAATGCTGGAAGCTTAAAAACTCTCATAAACGTTGCTCACCAGTGTTTTTGGTCATTTTGGATCCATTGAAAAAAAAAACCGCTGACGCTAAAAAACGCTAGTGCATTAATGCTGATAAAAGCTGAAACGCTCACTACAAAGCTACTGACGTTTGTAGATCTTTTTTTTTTACGTCCAGTGTGCATGGAGCCTTAGGCCTCATACACACGGACGTTTCTTGACGCCGGCGTTTTCTGGCGGTTTTTGCAGCTCTCCATGTTAGTCAATGGCCCCATAAAAACGTCAGCGTTTTTGAGCTATAGGTGGCGTCGGCGTTAGTGAGCAGAAAGTAGAACCCATGGCCATCTCGTTCTGAGGCTGTAACGTTTTGACGTTTTTTGACGCCGACGCCACAAAACGCCCACAAACGCCAACAAACGCCACCTAATATTGTACCGGCATTTTCCGGCGTTTTTTGACGCCAACGTTTTTAGGTTGAAAAATAGCAGAGGGATGATTTTTTTAAAAAAACGCCTATTGATGCATAACGCCGAAAAACGTCGACTTGTTTTCCTTGACGTCAGACCCGACGTTTTGTTTATTTTTTTAGATACGCCAATGTGTATGAGGCCTTATAGTTAATCCCCCCAAGGTGAAGCTATGATTGCTGTAACTGCACAATGTGCACACATTTGGGCATTCAAAGTGTCCCCATGTACCAACATTCTTTTTGCAAAATGAACAGCTTCAACTCCATATGTAAATCAACCCTAATATCTATCATTATGTATTATTATTACTATTATTATTATTATTATGTATTACAATTATTATATGCTAAAATAAAAAAATAAATAATTATTTCTGATCTACAATTACAACTGATTGTATTGCAGAGTTGCAGCCCCATACTAAAATGTAATTTTTCTTCTAGGCTTTATCCTACACCCCATGGCACCGATGAGTCAGTGGACTATCAGGCCAATAAGACGCCACCGGCTGGTCAATGAAGATCGACAGAGGATCCTGCTTGGGCTCCAGAGGATGGTTCGCCATCATCCTTTGCAGAGACCATAAGGTCTTTCAGTGCCTCCACTACAAATGTATAAAAGGTCAGTCTCCTCTTTCTCAGTTTTAAAAGGTTTTTAAAGTACAAAAACTCCATAAAAATTACATAATTTTACATTTAACCACTTCATCTCTGAAAGGTTTACTCCCCTTCGCAACCAGGCCTTATTTTTTGCAATACGGCACTGCGTTATTTTAACTGACAATTGCGTGGTTGTGCAACGCCGTACCCATATAAAATATATGTCCTTTTTTTTCCAACAAATAGAGCTGTCTTTTGGTGGTATTTGATCACCACTGCATTTTTTATTTTTTGCGCTAGAAACAAAAAAAAATTACAATTTTGGAAAAAAAACAATATTTTTTACATTCTGCTATAAAACATAACCAATAAAAAAATGTAAAAAAAATCAAATTTCTTTTTCGTACATCACGGGACACAGAGCAGCCATATACATTACTTCCTGGATTATGTGCCACCTATAGGTGAATGGACACTGGCAGAACAAAAAGTCCCCCTCTATATAACCTCTCACATACAGGAAGTACTTCCATTTTTTTCGCCAGTGTCTTGAAGGTGGATGGTCACTCTTTTTTTTTTTTTTTCAAATAGATTTTTATTGAAGTTTCATAAGACATTACATGAAAATTCAAGTTGTTCAAGTCAACGGGTATGTACATTCAGTCAATAGCCTGGGTCCAGGCAAACAATCTTAAGTGGAGCTGAATGTTCCATGCAATACAGTAAGTTATGTTAAACTTGGAACATTATTGATGAACTTTAGAAAATGAGTGAGAAGAAGGAGGGAAGGGGAGGGGGTAAGGTAGGGTAAAAGAGTGGGGAGGGGAGAAGGAAGGGGAAATAGTAGGGGAGCGGGTAAGAGAGAGCATATGGAGCATGTTGACATTAGTAATTGTAAATAAAACCAATGGGAAGCCCGCGCTCACTGATAATTAAAAAAAGGAAATTATGTAATAAATGTCCAGATATCACTGTATATCAGATGAGGGCAGCTCGCAAGAAACAACTGATCCAATTGTTAAAAACAAGTCTATAAAATATTTGCAGCGCCCAATCTATGGAATATAAACAAATGATGTTTAGAAACACAAAGATTTAAATAAATAGTAATTCCACTGGAGGGACCCTGATGGTGCAATATGCATTAACAGTACTTCATTGGTCCACGCAAATCATGTAAATTTCCGAAACTGTAAATCCTATAAGAGTATACAAGCCAACAGGGTACAATGATGAATCCAATAAAAGTGTGGATGTACGCTTACCAAAAGCCCATAGGCTATGCGCGAATGACTGGATGGTAAACCCACGGATGGTCCTCCGTTATCATCAGAATCAAATCGGGTGGTGTGTGGAGATCAAGTAGCTGGCTTCAAAATGTGCTGGAAGCGATGTCATCCATCCATAAAGCTCACGGTACAATGAAGAAAATCTTTATCCAGGTAGATGATCCTAATTTCTCCCGACGAATGTTCACCGAATGGTGGGTTGCACTCAGAGGTGTTTGAATAAAGAGGAAAAAACGCAATAGTGTAATACTGTATAACAAAGCATTTATTGCGCCAAAAGAATAGAATGATACTCACAATGTGATAGATAAAAACAGAGCTCTCAAATACACGTGACAGAAGGGGTCAGGAAACCCGACGCGTTTCGGCTCAGAAAGCCGTCATCTGGGGTATAACCCCCCCTGTCACTACCCTTATTTATAATAAAACAAAAATAGACAAGAACACACCCCTTGCGGGGCTAAAACCGGATGTCAGTTTTTGCTTACTAAATGGCGCCAAACGGCGTGAGTTTCAAGCCTCATTTTCATTACTGCACATGTTTGACTAAGTGCACATAAAAAAGGTTTAAAAGAATTAAAATGACGGAGAGATATTAACTATGAGAATGGTAGAATCATATATAATTAAGTTAAACCAAAAAAAACGAAATAATCAAAGGTGTAGGAATAAGTGGTTAGGTTAAAGCAACGATTAAACCCGGAAGTGGAAAACACTCGGAATGACAAAATCCCCCGGAAGTGACCCCATAGGTCATAAATAAACCGGTCCATCACACACTGAGTTATTTTAGATGATGTTAGATGCCCACAAAAAATCAGAATGTATACCATAACATGTATATATTCATGTTATTCAAGAATGTAAGGGACCATAAAATAATATATTACAAGGTAGGACAGAGCGGAAGCGGAAGTAGTCAGAGGGCGTCAATATATCTCTCCGTCATTTTAATTCTTTTAAACCTTTTTTACGTGCACTTAGTCAAACATGTGCAGTAATGAAAATGAGGCTTGAAACTCACGCCGTTTGGCGCCATTTAGTAAGCAAAAACTGACATCCGGTTTTAGCCCCGCAAGGAGTGTGTTCTTGTCTATTTTTGTTTTATTATAAATAAGGGTAGTGACAGGGGGGGGTTATACCCCAGATGACGGCTTTCTGAGCCGAAACGCATCGGGTTTCCTGACCCCTTCTGTCACGTGTATTTGAGAGCTCTGTTTTTATCTATCACATTGTGAGTATCATTCTATTCTTTTGGCGCAATAAATGCTTTGTTATACAGTATTACATTATTGCGTTTTTTCCTCTTTATTCAAACACCTCTGAGTGCAACCCACCATTCGGTGAACATTCGCCGGGAGAAATTAGGATCATCTACCTGGATAAAGATTTTCTTCATTGTACCGTGAGCTTTATGGATGGATGACATCGCTTCCAGCACATTTTGAAGCCAGCTACTTGATCTCCACACACCACCCGATTTGATTCTGATGATAACGGAGGACCATCCGTGGGTTTACCATCCAGTCATTCGCGCATAGCCTATGGGCTTTTGGTAAGCGTACATCCACACTTTTATTGGATTCATCATTGTACCCTGTTGGCTTGTATACTCTTATAGGATTTACAGTTTCGGAAATTTACATGATTTGCGTGGACCAATGAAGTACTGTTAATGCATATTGCACCATCAGGGTCCCTCCAGTGGAATTATTAGTAATTGTAAAGTTACATCAAAACGAGTCTTGTATATAGTAATATTTCAGACTAAGGTTTGCACGTTAGGTGTTTCGTGTACCATTGTACCCAAGGAAGCCAGTGGCTTTGAAGTTTGGAGTATGTATGTTGCCCTTGGTGCATTAGTAATTCATACATGTAGTGGGTTTGTACTAAAGCAATTACTTCCATGATTGTTGGGAAGGTATTTGTCTTCCAGCATCTGGTTATGAGTAATTTAGCAGCCAAGAGTATGTGTGGGGTTACCATTCTGTAGAGTGGTGGTAATATATCAATAGTTCGATTTTTTTTTTTTTAATTATATAACTTTTTTATTTTATTATGCACTTCACATAAACAACATACATCATACCTTCATACCTATTCAACCCCCTCCCCCCATAAAACAAAGAAGGAAAAAAAAAGAAAAGAAAATTAGTTTTCCCTCTCGCTCTCTCTCTCCTCCTCCCTCCCTCTTCTGACAGCTGCAGTTCCCCATTTTTGTAAAAGAAAATATATCAGATCCCATTACCCAAAAGGTTGTGGATACTTAGTCTAGGGATTCCGGTGTTGTCAGCCATTTTTCCCAGATTTTTTAAAACTTCTCTGGACAATCTCGGTGTAGGTATGCATATTTTTCTCTAGTTAAAGTATTGTCCATTTGTTGTCTCCATTCATCCCTTGTAGGTGGATGTGGGGACATCCATTTTGGGCTATAAGTTTCCTGGCCTGGTATAGAATCCTGCAGATTGGGACATAATCCTTGGATAACCGCAGTGGGTCATCTGCTATGCCCAAAAGACACATGCCTGGGTTTTCTGACAGATCTGCTCCGAAGATCTCTCTCACCTCTTTGCAAATATCAAGCCAGTAACAATGTAATTTAGGGCATCTCTAGAGCATATGGATCAAATTAGCTGGGCCCTTACTGCATCTAGGGCACAGAGGTGACTCACTGTGGTGCCATTTGAATAGTTTTTCAGGGGTGTGTTAGTTAGATTTAGTATAGCCAGTTGTGATGTTAACAAAATGGGATAATGACAGATGTCCTGGAGAATGTTTTCTAAGTTGCCCCAGAGATTGCTCAGATTTGGGCATGACCATAAAGTATGTAGCAAGGTACCTATGTGGTTACAGTTTCTCCAGCAAGTAGGTGTGACATTTGGGTGGAAGTTAGCTCATCTTTGTGGAGTAAGGTACCAACATAGTGATCATTTTTGTGACAGTTCCCATAGAGCTGTACAACTAGTGGCTTTTTGCCATTGTTGGTCAGAGAATTGCAAGTGGAAATCATCCTTGCAGTCTTTAAAGGGTTAATTTTTTCAGAAATACTTTATTTTCTTGTAGTGTGGTGTATATTAGGGAGGTTCCGAGGTTCCTTTGGAGACCGTGTTGTTAGAAAAATAGTATGACCATATTCCGCTTGGAATTTTACCTTTTAAATGGGGGTAAGAGGAGAGGCAGTGTCGGATTCTATGGTAATTGAGAAACCCTTTGTTGGGTATATGGTGTGATGTTTAAATTTGAGCAAAGGATTTGTGTAGAATCATGGGGCAGAGCTCGGATGTATGCTTTGCTTGTACTTCCAACCAATTAGGTATGACCAAATCAGGGGACAGTATTTGGAGTGTTTTGATAGGTATTTGGAGTGCTTTGGTGGGAAGGTGTGACCATTTTGTAAAGTGTAAGGTTTTCCATGCCTTGAATCGTTGGTGAGTAAAGTTGGGTATGAGGGACACTGATGATAGTACTAAATAACCATTGTTTGTGTGATTCAAATTTGGCGAGTGTGGTTGTCCCTTTTATTAGCATTTGTTTAACCTCAATATAGTTGCTATCAAAGAGTCTCTTGGTGGATCAAGTAAGTGTAATCCCTAGATATGAGATTCCTGTGTCTGCCCATGAGTATGTATATGTGTTACGGAGTATATTACTGGTTGCTGCATCTAGACCCAGGTCAAGGAAATGGAGCTGAATCTTCATAATACATTTTGTACTGAAGCCAGGGAAGAGATGGGGTTAGTGATCATCATTATCACATCATCTGCAAATAAATGTATTTTGTGTTCTATGATGCCAATTTTGAGGGGTTCCATTAGAAGGTTAAAAATAAGTGGGGATAGGGCACAGCCCTGGCGGCTATCATTAGTAATTTGGAATGGTTTGGATAGAATTTCTGATGTGTAAACTTGGGCAGAGGGGTTTGAATATAATGCCATTATGGCAGAGAGAATATGACCCTGAAACCCAAATTTGTGGAACATTGTTTTAAGATATGACCAGTGGACTCTGTCAAATTCCTTCTCTGCATCCAGGGATAGAAGCAGAGAAGTTCTTCCGGTGGACCCAGCATTATGAATAATATTAATGAGTCTGAGGGTGGCATCAAACATTTGTCTGTCTTTTGTAAATCCAGACTGATCTTTGTTGATTAGCATGGGCATGATGTCTATAAGTCTAGTGGGTATAAGTTTGGCATACATTTTTGTATCTATATTGAGAAGAGAGATGGGTCTGAAATTTTGCAGTGATGTTGGTTCCTTGCCCGGCTTTGGTAGCCTTATTATCAGGGCGTTTAACATTTCTGATGGGAGAGATGAGGAAGAGGCAGCGTCGTTGCACTCTTGGGTTAAATATGGAGCTAAAACTGATTTAAATTGTTTATAGTATTCGCCCGTTAGCCCATCAGGTTGATTTATTTGTTGGTAGGGATGTAATGATCTCTTGGATTTCTGATGGTGTGAATAGGGCATTTAGTGAAGAGATTTGGGCTTGTGATAGCGAAGGAATTTTGATTTCTTGGAGAAAGGATGTTATATCCTCTAGTGATGGCTGTATGGTTCAAGGATTCTCTTTTAAATAGTAGAGGGTGTTGTGTTGTAATAGTGGCTAAATGCGTCTGCTATTGCTTGTGGGTCAAGGAGTTTCTCTTTTGAGGCGGGGTGGAATAGATCGGCAATTTTTGTTTAGGCATGGTGGCCTTTGATTCTGGCTTTCCCTGCCTTGTTTCCTTAGGAATAGTGTTTAGCTTTAATTTTTTTCTGGGCTTTCTCGAATGATTCCAAGATCTCAGTTCTTGTCTAAGGAGTAGTAATTGGGCCTTAAATTCAGGTTTGGGATTAGTTTGGTTTTGGAGTTCTAGGTTTTTAATGTTGGATGTGAGGGTGTCTAGATGCTGTGATCTCTTCCTATTCTCTCTGGCACTCAGTTGAATAATAATTCCTCTAATGAACGCTTTGTGTGCGTTCCAGCGAATAGTGTTGTCAGAGACAGATCCTTTGTTCAGGCTAAAAAAATTCTTCCAGCCGTTCACTTATTAATATTATTATTATTATTATTATACAGGATTTATATAGCGCCAACAGTTTGCGCAGCGCTTTACAATAAAGAAGGGGCACAGTACAATTACAATACAGTTCAATACAGAAGGAATAGGAGGGCCCTGCTCGTAGAGCTTACAATCTAAAGGGAGGGGGAGGTGATACAAAAGGTAATGGCTGCAGGGGATGAACTGGTAGAGCTGGCTCAGGCACGGGTCTTAGGTGGAGGTGGGGTAGGCTTCCCTGAATAAGTGAGTTTTCAAGGATCGCCTAAAGGCGGACAGGGTGGGGGCTGACCTGACATTCTGGGGCAGGGAGTTCCAGAGGATGGGAGAGGCTCTGGAGAAGTCCTGTAGGCGAGCATGGGAGGAAGTAACAAGGGAGCTAGAGAGAAGGAGGTCTTGGGAGGAACGTAGAGGACGATTGGGGTGATATCTGTGGATGAGATTGGCGATGTAGCTGGGGTCAGAGTGGTGGGTAATGGAAAACATAG
>BLSH010356166.1:1493916-1526018 GCA_018402905.1 Glandirana rugosa | reverse complement strand
TATATATATATATATATATATATATATATATATATATATATACAGTGAGGAAAATAAGTGTTTGAACACACTGCTATTTTGCAAGTTCTCCCACTTAGAAATCATGGAGGGGGCTGAAATTGTCATCGTAGGTGCATGTCCACTGTGAGAGACAATCTAAAAAAAAAAAATCCAGAAATCACAACATATGATTTTTAAACTATTTATTTGTATGATACAGCTGCAAATAAGTATTTGAACACCTGTCTATCAGCTAGAATTCTGACCCTCAAAGACTTGTTAGTCTGCCTTTAAAATGTCCACCTCCACTACATTTATTATCCTAAATTAGATGCACCTGTTTGAGGTCGTTAGCTGCATAAAGACACCTGTCCACCCCATACAATCATTAAGAATCCAACTACTAATATGGCCAAGACCAAAGAGCTGTCCAAAGACACTAAAGACAAAATTGTACACCTCCACAAGGCTGGAAAGGGCTACGGGGAAATTGCCAAGCAGCTTGGTGAAAAAAGGTCCACTGTTGGAGCAATCATTAGAAAATGGAAGAAGCTAAACATGACTGTCAATCTCTCTCGGACTGGGGCTCCATGCAAAATCTCACCTCGTGGGGTCTCAATGATCCAAATGAAGGTGAGAAAGCAGCCCAGAACTACACGGGAGGAGCTGGTCAATGACCTGAAAAGAGCTTGGACCACCGTTTCCAAGGTTACTGTTGGTAATACACTAAGACGTCATGGTTTGAAATCATGCATGGCATGGAAGGTTCCCCAGCTTAAACCAGCACATGTCCAGGCACGTCTTAAGTTTGCCAATGACCATTTGGATGATCCAGAGGAGTCATGGGAGAAAGTCTTGTGGCCAGATGAGACCAAAATAGAACTTTTGGGTCATAATTCCACTAAACGTGTTTGGAGGAAGAAGAATGATGAGTACCATCCCAAGAACACCATCCCTACTGTGAAGCATGGGGGTGGTAGCATCATGCTTTGGGGGTGTTTTTCTGCACATGGGACAGGGCGACTGCACTGTATTAAGGAGAGGATGACAGGGGCCATGTATTGCAAGATTTTGGGGAACAACCTCCTTCCCTCAGTTAGAGCATTGAAGATGGGTCGAGGCTGGATCTTCCAACATGACAATGACCCGAAGCACACAGCCAGGAAAACCAAGGAGTGGCTCTGTAAGAAGCATATCAAGGTTCTGGCGTGGCCTAGCCAGTCTCCAGACCTAAACCCAATAGAGAATCTTTGGAGGGAGCTCAAACTCCGTGTTTCTCAGCGACCTGACTGATCTAGAGAAGATCTGTGTGAAGGAGTGGGCCAAAATCCCTCCTGCAGTGTGTGCAAACCTGGTGAAAAACTACAGGAAACGTTTGACCTCTGTAATTGCAAACAAAGGCTACTGTACCAAATATTAACATTTACTTTCTCAGGTGTTCAAATACTTATTTGCAGCTGTATCATACAAATAAATAGTTTAAAAATCATACATTGTGATTTCTGGATTTTTTTTTTTAGATTATGTCTCTCACAGTGGACATGCACCTACGATGACAATTTCAGACCCCTCCATGATTTCTAAGTGGGAGAACTTGCAAAATAGCAGGGTGTTCAAACACTTGTTTTCCTCATTTTATATATATATATATATATATATATATATATATATATATATATATATATACACACACACAGATATACACACACATATATATATATATATATATTTATATATACACATACCTTGTATAGGTTTTAACCCCTGATCGCCCGGCGGTGACCTCAATTACATTTTAGACTAAGTTAGGGTCAGCGTCAATCTCCATCAGGGTCAGATTAGTACAGGTACTCTGACACGCATACATACACCTAGATAGGTCAGTTAGTAGCATATTATCTGAACAGATCAATATCTGTGAGCTGATCAGATCTATATTAGCGTCCTGCATTTAGCCACTCCGCCCAGCTTAGCCCATCCAAGTGCAGGATCAATAGATTGCTGACACTTACAAAACACAACACACATATCTGCAGCGTTTGCAGAGATCACGCCCGATCCCTGCGAAAGCTGACAGTGATTTTGGTAAAGACTTGAAACAGGCTCGGACAACCAGGTGCGCTTTTTTGCCTTGAGTCACACTAGTGTACCTATAAATTTAGAGTCCAACATGTCCAATGCAAGGTACTCTAGTGAAGAGGCCTACGCGGTGCTGAGCGTGATAGACGAGAGCGATGGGGAAGCCTCACTGTCAGATTCAGGCTTAGCATGTGATATCGTAGACAGCAGCGGCACCCTGTCAGATAGCTCTGACGATGGAGTTGTGATCCCTGCTAAGGTCAGGCATGCCCGATCCCATTCTTCTGTCGCTGAGGTGCAAAAACCGCAGGGCTCTCATATGGAGCAGAGAGCCAGTACTAGTGCCGCTACTCCTTCTGGTGAACTGCCAAGCACCAGCGGCCTAGTACACCCTGGTCATACAACCAGCACTACAGTAACACTTGGTGACATGGCTGAGTCCCATAAGTGCAGTTCCAGCTGGTGTGGCTAGCACAAGTAGTCTCCCGCAGCCACTAAGAAGACAAAGACAGGCCCGCAGAGCCCATAGTGTCCTTCCCGCTAAATACGTTAACCCTGATTAGCAACCCACCACTGATTCAGCGCCTGTACTTCCCCCATGCACTGGCCAACCCGGAATTCAGGTGGAAACAGTTGATTATAAGGCCATTGATTCTTATTCACTGTTTTTCACCGAAGATCTCTATAGATCTATTGTGGACCAAAACAATTTATATGCTGGTCAATACATTGCCGCTAATCCCCATTTGTGACTTGCCAGAGACTGGAAACCAATTATGGTTCCAGAATTTAAGACCTTTCTGGGCCTTTCCTTCAACATGGGCATGACTAAAAAAAAGGGATTTTATTAAAACTTACCGTAAAATCCTTTTCTCCGAGTTCACTGACAGACGCAGCTCTTCATTGACTTGTGGTTTATGCTTGTCCCACTAGGAGTTAACTAGGCAGGAAAAAGAACAGCTGGCCCCTCCCATGGGGCCGTCCTCTCTTCCCACATAAACCCTCCACATAGCATAGCTCATCAGTTCGTATTCAAGCCGTACCGAAAACACAGCGCAGAGGGGTGGGTGCTGCGTCTGTCAGTGAACTCGGAGAAAAGGATTTTACGGTAAGTTTTAATAAAATCCCTTTTTCTCCTACGTTCACTGACAGACGCAGCTCTTCATTGACTTGTGGGGATGTCCCAAAGCTGTGTCAAAAAAGAGGGGTGGGTAAACAACAACTGTGCCCAACAGAACCTCTAAGGAGGCGCCAGACGCGCCTACACTGCTGCCTGCAAAACTTTGCGGCCAAAAGCAGCATCCAAAGATGCTAACACATCAATCTTATAAAACTTAGTGAAAGTGTGTACCGAGGCCCAAGTGGTCACCTTGCACACCTGTGACACCGAGGCCTGGTGTCTGAAAGCCCAGAAAGTGCTAACAGCCCGAGTAGAATGAGCCATGACCGGAAAAGGGGGAACCTTGCCCTGAACAGAATACGCGTGGGTCACGGTCTGTCTAATCCAACGAGAGACAGTAGCCGTCGAGGCCGCCAAACCCTTGCGCGGACCCTCTGTCAGCAAACAAGGAATCAGACTTCCGAAAGGAAGCTGTAGCACAGGGATATGCAATTTGCGGACCTCCAGCTGTTGCAGAACTACAAGTGAGGCATAGCAAGCCTCTGGCAGCCACAAGCATGACACCAAGAGGCAGAGGCATGATGGGACTTGTAGTTTTGCAACAGCTGGAGGTCCGCTAATTGCTTATCCCTGCTGTAGCAGCTAAATACACTCGTAAGGCCCTTACTACGTCCAAGGCATGCAACTCAAATTCTTTTGGGTGCGATGGACGTGGGCACAATGAAGGAAGAACAATATCTTCGTTAATGTGAAAGGAAGAAACCACCTTCGGAAGAAACGAAGGAGAGGGTCGCAAGACCGCCTTGTCCTTGTGCAGGACGAAGTAGGGAGACTTGCACGACAGTGCCGCCAACTCAGACACCCGTCTGGCTGATGTGATGGCCACCAAAAAGGCCACCTTCTGCGACAGCAGTTGTAAGGAAATCTCCCTGATTTTTTCATATGGCGGTTTCTGGAGCACAGAAAGCACCAAATTCAAATCCCACTGAGCCATCGGAGACCTTACCCGAGGCGCCACATGTCGCACACCTTGTACAAAGGTACGAATCAATGAGTGCGAAGCCAAAGGTCTCTGGAAAAGAATCGCCAGGGCCAATATCTGGCCCTTGAGAGTACTCAAAGCCAGTTTTTTGTTCAGGCCTTGCTGCAAAAAAGTCAGGACCCTAGACACCACATAAGAGCGAGGGTTATGACCCTCCGCCTCGCACCAAGCTATATAAGCCTTCCAGGTGCGGTGTTAGGAAGAGAATCTGTGGCTAAAGTGGACTTTCTGCACCTATGCATGCGTGTCATGGATCTGCTAGCCAGCGCAGGGGTCACTAAGGGTTAACAATTGTGCAGGGTGATTTCATTGATTGGAGCCAAGCTGCCTTATTTAAACAGCTTAGCAGCACACAGACTCTGCTGTCTGATCTACAGCGTTTGGTGTGTGTGTTCCAGAGCTTCCTGTTGTCTGATTGTCTGATTCCTGTTCCTGTGACCCGGCTTGTCCCGACCCTGCTTGATCTTCGCTTGCACTGACCTCGGCTACCCACGACCACTCTCCTGCCTGCTCCCTTGTACCTTTGCTGCCAGCCCGTTGACGAACTCTGCCTGTGCCCGACCATTCTTCTGCCTGCTCCCTCTGTACTGCACTGCCAGCTAGCTAACGACCCGGCCTGTACCACCACTCTATTCAACCAGCACGAGACCGGAAGCACCTCTTCAGTTGTCACCGGAGACCATCTCAACCCTCGTGCCATCCTCACTCCTGAGCCTCCTGTCTGCTCTACCAGGGGTTCACGAGTCAGGGTCGCAAGAGAGGTTACTCCTGCATAAGCCAGACTCATCCACCAGGTATGTGACATGCGGTGATATATCTTGCGAGAAGTACACTTGCGAGCCTTTAACAAGGTAGGGATCACGGAGTCAGCGACTCCCCTGTCCCTCAGCACCTGGGACTCAATAGCCAGGCTGTCAAAGCCAGCGATGGTAAAGCAAGGTGCAAGATGGGCCCCTGAGACAGTAGATCGTCTCGCAGCGGGAGCCGCCAGGGAACGTTCACCACCATTTGCACCACGTCGGCGTACCACATGCGCCGAGGCCAATCCAAAGCCACCAGGATTATTGGTATTCCCTCCGCTACTACCCTGCGTATCAATCGCGGTAGAAGTTTTATCGGAGGGAAGGCATACAGAAGGCAATAACGGCCCCAGGGCGTCCATGGCCACTGCCAACGGATCCTTCGTTCACCTTGTGATTGAACCGAGACGCCATGAGATCCACGTCCGGCGTCCCCCATCTGTGGCAAATCTGGGTCAATACCTCCGGATGGAGAGACCACTCCCCCTGGTCCAGCGTCGGGCGACTGAGAAAGTCCGCCTGCCAGTTTTCCACGCCTGGAATATAAATTGTGGAGATTGCCGGAACGTGACGTTCCACCCAATGCAGTATCAAAGCTGCCTCTGCCGCAGCTGCTGGACTCCTCGTGCCGCCCTGATGGTTCACATATGCCACTGCTGTGGCATTGTCCAACTGAATCCGGATCAGACAAACCTGCAACCTCACTGTCCAATGAGATAGGCATAATCTGATCGCTCTCAGCTCCAGCACATTGATGGGGAGGCGAGCTTCCTGCGCCGACCAACGGCCCTGGGCAGATAGCTGCCCCAGGATCCCGCCCCAGCCTAAAAGGCTGGCATCCGTGGTGATGATCACCCACTGAAGGGGCAGGAACGACTTCCCCTGAGTCAATGCTGAGTCCCGAAGCCACCAGGTCAGAGATGCCCTGGTCTGGGAGTTCAGGCGGATCAGAAGGTCCAAGGATCGAGGAGACCTGTCCCACTGAGACAGAATCCCTCGCTGGAGAAGACGAGTGTGACTCTGGGCGTAAGGTATCGCCTCGAAAGTCGAGACCATGAGCCCCCGCACCTGCATACAGAATCGTAATGAAGACCGTCGGTGTGACAGGAGGGTTCGCACCGCAGACTGCAGCGACAGCAACTTGGCCGGAGGAAGGAACACCTTCGCCTGCTCTGTGTCCAGAATCAGACCCAGATACTCCAGGCGATGGGATGGAGACACAGTCGACTTCTGCAGGTTGAGCAACCAGCCGAAGTCCTGCAGCGAGGTCATGGTGATTGTCACATTCTCCTCCAGAGCCGAGACGGACTCCGCTCGCAGGAGCAGGTCGTCGAGGTAGGCTACTACCGCAATGCCTCTCTGTCGCAGTAACGCCAGTACCGGAGCTACCAGTTTTGTGAAAACTCGAGGGGTTGAGGCCAGACCGAAAGGGAGTGCCACAAATTGATAATGGAGGCCCCCCACTGCAAAGCGAAGGAAACGCTGATGCCGTGGACAAATAGGTACATGGAGGTATGCATCCCTGATGTCCAGAGATGCCAGAAATCCCCCCTGATGGAGGGCGGCCACAACCGAGCGGATCGATTCCATCCGGAATTTTCGCGCCTTCACATACCGGTTCAGGGCCTTCAGGTCCAGTACTGGACCACGAACACATTTGAGTAAAAACCTCGAAACCTCTCTGCTGGAGGCACTGGCACAATCACCACTTGGTCCGAGTGTGCTTGGACAGCCCCGAAGAGGGCCTCCCGGCATGCCTGCGGGAGCCCTAAGTTCGATGGGAAGAACCTGTCTGGGGGTAGAGTGTTGAACTCTATCCTGTACCCGGTGGACACTACTTCCTGGACCCACCGGTCGGAAATGCGAGCAAGCCACCGGCCTGTGAACCCCAGAAGACGTCCCCCCACCCGAGGTCCGGGTGGGGGCAGCCCATCAGGCGGAGGAGGGCTTGTCCTCTGCCTTTTCGGTCTTTTGCTGCCACTGCCGTTTTACGGCCCCTGCAGCGGTCTTACCCGGTCCCATTGCCCGCTGCGCCCGTGGCGTGAAAAAACCTCTTCTGACCCGAGGCAGGGGGCCCCTGTCTACGGCGAAACTCATGCCTCTGGGGCTATGGGAGGAAAGTGCTCTTACCTCCTGTGAAATCCTTAATGATCTCATCCAGTTGTGGGCCGAATAGATGTCCACCCTGAAAGGGGAGATCTGCGAGGCCTTTTTTGGACGCATGGTCTCCGGACCATGAACGTAACCAGAGAACCCGTCTGAGGATGACGGCAAAAACCGCCATTCTGGACAACATAGGCAGTAGATCCATGGCCGCGTCACAGAGGTACTTGATACCTTGATGTAAAAAATCAGCTCTCTGCGGCGCATCCATCAGGCGGCCGCAGTCCAGATCATTCTGGAGCTCCTCCATACGTTCAGCCAGATATTGCGCCGCCATGGCAGACGCCAGGGCCGGCCGCAGAGCTGAGCTTGCTACCAGGAAGAGAGCTTTTAACACCGCCTCTGTCCGCCTGTCAGCCGGGTCCCTAAAGGAAGGGGCTCCTTCCAGAGGTATGGTCGTCACCTTATTCAGGTGGGCTATCGGTGGGTCCACCACAGGCGATTCCCATTTCTTCAAAAAGCTTTCCTCAAAGGGATAGCGAGTGGCAAAGCGTTTTGACAGTGAAAAAGACTGTTGCGGACGCTGCCATTCACGATAGATCAGATGATCAAAAAATTGATCATAGGGGTAAGCCTTAGGGGCCCTGGGGGGCCTGGTGGACCCACACACATACGCAGAAGTCTGCAATTCGCCATCCTGGTTCAGTCGCAGTGTAGTGCGAATACCAGTGATAATGGCGGATACCAGAGGCTTTTCGCGCGCATCTGCTGCCCCTTTGTCGTCCTCTCCGTCCAAGGGGCCCAGTTCACCATCAGAGAGGTCCACTGGGGTCCCTGTGACCCCCGAGGCCACTTCCGGATCAGAGTCCTCCCCAGAAGAACAGGGAGGTGGAGGACGCTTCCTAGGGACCTGCTGGGCGACATCCGCCCGGGGGAGAAACTCACTGAAGACCGCCCGCAACTGGTCCAAAAAGGCTCCTTGCGCAGATTGCGCTGCCGCTGAATCCTCCTCAGCGGTCCCAGCGGGAGTCTGCCATCGTTTTTTCCCCAAAAAAACACCTTCAGCAAAATGCAGGTGAATACTAGCTTTAACCACTTCAGCCCCGGAAGGATTTCCCCCTTTAGGACCAGAGCCCTTTTTGCGATTCAGCACTGCGTCGCTTTAACTGAAAATTGCGCGGTCGTGCGGCGTTGTACCCAAACGAAATTTGCATCCTTTCCCACAAATAGAGCTTTCTTTTGGTGATATTTGATCACCGCTGCGTCATTTCTGATCGCCGCTATAAACAAAAGAGGAGCGACAATTTTGCAAAAAAACCCAAATTTCTTACTTTTTGCTAAAATACAAATCCAAAAAAAAATATATAAAAAAACATTTTTTTCATCGGTTCTGGCCGATCTATATTCTTCCTCATATTTGTGATAAAAAAAATCGCAATCTGCGTTTATTGATTGGTTTGCGCAAAAATGGTCGCGTTTACGGATGAGAATTAATTTCTGGGGTTTTTATTTTTTTTTATTTTTTATTAGTAATGGCGGTGATCTGCGATTTTTAGCGGTACTGTGATATTTCAGCGGACATGTTGGAACATTTTGACACTTTTTTGGGACCACTGGCATTTATACAGCGATCCGTGCTATAAAAATGCACTGATTACTGTGTAAATGCCATTGGCAGTGAAGGGGTTAACCTGCAGGGGGCGCTCTAAGGGTTAACAGTGTTCCCTGGGCGTGTTCTAACTGTGGGGGGACTGCCCTAGCTGGGGAAGGGAAGCGTTCACAGCTTCCATGTAGAGGAAGGCTATGATCACAGCCCTTCCCCCCTCACAGAACTTACTTACACGGACCTCCGTTCTTTTACTCCGGGGGGGGGCATCGCGGGTGGCCGGCGGAGATCGAATCTGCCGCACCAGCTCCCTGACCCTCCCCGGACACAGTGAGCGCGCGGGTGCTCACTGGGCGCGATCTCGCAGCCGCCGTCATATGACGGCGATTTGCGCAGGAGCGCCACACTGTCGCCGTCAATTGTCGATCAGCGGTCGGCAAGCGGTTAAGGCACCCCCACACAGCCGCACACCACCGCCCCACAGAGCACCAGGGACACCCAGGAGGACTGCACCCGCCGCCACCAGCACCCACAGGAGAGCCCAGCTATACTTGCTGTTTGCTGCCTGCAAAGAGGATGGCGCCCTTACCCAGTGGCTACCCTAAATCGTCACGGACGGCGTCGGTCCCCCCTCTGCCCCTGAAAAGGGGGGGAGGGAGGAACTCTCACTCACCACTACTGTCGGGCGCAGCGGGTAGCCACCCGTTTGCAGACCTTCCGCCCCTGCCTGGGCGGGATGCTGCCGGCCGAAGAATCCGCCCGAACCCGGACCGCAATCCGGGACTTGGGCACAGATGGGGGTCACCCCAGGCCACCCGCACGGAACGGACACGATGCGGCGGGTCCCCATACCGCGGGACTGGCTCGCATCGGTCGGCCAGGCCAGGGAGAGTACAGAGTCCGAGCGACTCTCTATGCCCCAGCCGGCTTCTTGATAGCAGACTTCGTTGCTTGATAGAAGTAGTAGTAAAAAGTAGAGAGACATAAGAATAAAAATAAAAGTATAAAAGCGATCACAATCCGGACCGCAAATCCCCTAAGGGAGCCAGGTCAACTCCTATGCAAACTAGGCATTGAAACTGGTGAGCTATGCTATGTGGAGGGTTTATGTGGGAAGAGAGGACGGCCCCGTGGGAGGGGCCAGTTGTTCTTTTCCCTGCCTAGTTAACTCCTAGTGGGACAAGCATAAACCACAAGTCAATGAAGAGGTGTGTCTGTCAGTGAACGTAGGAGAAAAAATGAGTTGTGGTCATATTGGTCCACTGACCTAATTCACCATATGTCCGTGTTCTCTGTTTCCATGGCCAGGGCACGATACGAGCAGATCCTGCGGTTTATGCACTTCAACGACAATGAACTCTGTTGTCCATGGGGTGACCCTGAATATGCTTGGCTCCACAAGATTCAGCTCCTCGTAAACCACTTCAACACACAATTCGCCGCACTGTTTATTCCCAACCAGGTTGTCTGGGTAGACGAGTCCCTGATTAAATTTTCTGTCCGTCTTGCTTTCAAACAGTTTCTCCCCAGCAAGTGTGCCAGATATGGGGTCAAGATGTATAAGCTCTGTGACAGGGTCACAGGCTATAAATTTAGTTTTATGGTTTACAAGGGAAAGGATAGTCACGTGGAGCCGGAAGGATGCCCAGACTACATAAGGAGGGCTGGCAAGATTGTGTGGGACTTGGTGTCATCCTTATTCGGAAAGGGGTACCATTTGTACGTGGACAATTACTACTCAAGCGTGTCACTTTTTAGTCACTTGTTCGATCATCAAATTGGCTGATAGAATCCCGACTTATACGAGAGGTGGAGAGAGCCTGCTGGAAAAGTGATAATTTGCTCACGGTGAAGTGGAGGGATACAAAGAATGTTTTCATTCATTTTTCTCCATTCACGCAGATATGACCGTCCAAATTACAACAGCGACTGGTGTTGTGGAGAAACCCCTCTGTGTCCACGAATATAACCAAAACATGGGAGGGGCGGACCTCAACGACCAGTTATTGGCGACGTACCTAATTGCCCGTAAGGTCAGACACTGGTACAAAAAATGTCTGTATACTTATTCCAATTGGCTATGCTGAACGCTTATGTGCTATACAAAGCGTCAGGATGGACTGGATCTCTCCTTAAATTCCAGGAAGAGATTGTCAGAGCCCTTCTGTTTCCAGATGGTTCTGCACCCCATGTTCCCAATCCAAATGGAGTGAGCCGGCTGCATGGATGGCATTTTTCACATGCCATCCTTGGTACCCCTACCAAATGAGCCCCCCAAAAAAGATGTTGTGGGGGCGTGGCCGCGACACGCTGGAAGATGGCAGCTTAATAGCAGAGCTCCCATCTCTGAGGGACAAAGAGCACTTCCACATAGGTGACTAAAGCAACAGACTACACAGCACACGATGGGGACATCTTTCAGGGACTCGTATGCCTCCCGCTCGAGGTCTCCGAGGGAGCAGGGGAGCCGGCTCCGCCAGAACATCCCAGAGCTGCTCCGCACGCAGGTGAGCAACATGGCGCCCACATCACACGGCCAGACACAGCAAATGCTTCCTTTCAGCGCCACTCCCGCTCCATCACCAGACCACCATGCAAGCCCCAGGGGGGGATAACGGTGCCTCTGCCTGTGGTGACTCTGCCTCCAGACAGCCGAGCCTAGGCGACCTGTACATAATTGCGGCGGACATTAAGCTGATACGGCCGCCATAACAGACCTCAGACAAGACATACAGGCCCTAGCTAACCGGGTCCAAGAGGTGGAGAAGGCAGCAACAGTGCAGAACACTGCTATACGCCGTATCACCCACACAATAGATGCCCATACCCTGCATCTCCGGGACCCAGGGTTCCCAACCGCCAGTGAATTTACTGACAGTTTGTAAAAATCAGTGATTTTTACAATTGTCTATAAATATCAGGGTCTGATAATTTGTCATACTGTGCTGACTTTTTAAGTGTAAATCAGGAAAATTACTTGATATGGGTATCGTCAGTGCTTTCATGTTGTGTTGAAATATCAATTGTCTTCGTTTTTAATAGGAGTTCTATTATTTTTCAAATTGCCAGTAAAAAATGTGCTCCGCCAGTAAATTTTCTATGTTTTGCCAGTAAAAAACGCTGCTGGAGGTTGGCAACGATGCCGGGACCTACAAAGGCACATCGAAGATATAGACAATCGCGGCAGGAGACATAATTTACGGGTCCGTGGCCTACCCGAAACAATCGAAGCAGACAACCTACTACCTACAGTCAGCGCCATATGTAACAACCTCCTAGACAGACCACCGGACACTATAATTGAGATGGAATGAATTCATAGAGTCCTGAGGCCTAAGGGAAGGGATACAGATCCACCCAGAGATGTTATCTGCTGCCTAGTGGATTACAGACTTAAAGAGGAGATCTTACGGAAAGCCCGCAACAGGATCCAAATCTCTCATGAAGGGGAAGATATACAAATTTACCAGGACTTATCTGCAATTACATTACAACAGCGCAGGGACCTGCGTCCTCTACTCGAGGCCCTCCGTGCCCAGGAGTTCACATACAGATGGAAGTTTCCTTTTGGCCTTTCCTCATCAGCTCATGGCAGATCTGCATTACTAAGGGTCCCTGAGGAGCTCTGTGACACCCTGGGAATACCTTTGCGGAAGTCCCCAATTGGCAAGCAGAATTCCGCAGGGTCTTGCTTAAAAAAGCACAGCCAGCTATGGAACCCATGGAAACCCAGGAGTCGAGGGTTCGGCGCCACAGATCCCCATCCAGGGACAGAGACCAAGCCCCGCGGATGGGAAACCAACCGGATCCAAGCCCTTCAAAACCGCCGCAGCAAAGAAGAGCAAGGCGCGACAAATAGCAACAGGAGTTTCTCTAGTGAAGCGCCAACAGAACCGGTACTTAGATTTGTAGTGCCCAACTGTTTGATTTTTTTTCCAATTGTTTTCCTTGTTCTCTTTTTTTTTTTTGTTTATTCCGTGCACATTTGTAACCTGATCACTCCCTTATTGGCCTGCTTAAGATGAGTCGGAAGGCGAGACGGAACTATTGCAAGCAGGCTTTATCCCTCTGAACACCAAAGCACAGACAGTTCAGCTCGTACAACGCGGCTGGCAGGTAAAATGGGAAATGTTACACTTCCCCCACTTTGGATACTGTTCTGAGTTCAATGGGGGCATGCCCACACAGCCCCAAGGCATAACTTCACAAGACTCTAGCACTATGGGCACGGGGACCCCAAACTTATAGTCCCAAGGCTGGGTTACCGCAGGCTTCAAACAAATACACCAGAGGACAACTGATCTGTTCTATATATCACCTAGCCCTGGGGGGGGAGTGGGATTACAGCTTATTGGGTTATACCCGCTGCTTTGTATTTCTCTGAGAAGCACATTGACAATCGGAATGATATGTGGACATAGGGGGTTCTTTTGGGGGGGGCACCATCCCTGCACCAACTTAACAATGCGCTGACCAGAGGCACTACTAGAAGGTATCTAAGCAGTTGGCGCTGGGGGGCCCGCTTCCCCTCCCCTCCCTTCTCCCCCCCCCCTTTTTTTTTCCAGGCTAATAAGGGAAACACATAAATGGCTCATGTGCACTATGTTACGTACTTGCTAAGGGCTATTAAGATGGGTTGGTGTACTCAAACCCACATTGTTGGTAAATTTACTGTTACTAATATTACAAGTGATACTATTGATGTTATATTATTGGTGTCAGAGGTGTCATCTTGCTCAACACTTCTGGGATGGGCTCGCTCATTGCAGACATGTTGAAAATGGTTGTACTTAAGGATGTATACATAGATGCTAACTTTCTTAATTTAACTATGTTTTAATTAATTTAACTAAGAGGGCAGGCTCCCTGCCTCGAGGGAGATTTACCTCCTCGAGTCGGAGGACTCAGGGCACCTCAGGTATTGCAAAAGAGTCGCGATGCCTCTGTTTGTCTCTGCTCACTCTTTCTCCCCATAATCAAGACTTGTAATCCCTACTATCACAGGTCGGTCGGTCGACCAGCCAAACGTTTGGCTGGGGGGCCGATCGACACATTCCATCTTATGGTTTTGCCCCTGGAGACAGGACTCATTAATTTGGGTTTGTGACACATCCAGGTTAACTCCGCCCAACCCCCCAAGGTGGTACCCACTCACACACGTCCCGAGCTGGGACCACGCAAAATCTATGCCTCTGTATTAGGGTCCACCGCCACTTGCCGGGATCCCCACCTTGGTGTGCGGATCTGACCCAGACAGAAGAGCGGGTCTCCCCTGTCACCGGAGTTCTATATACCCTTCCACTCACTCCACTTTCCTTGCGGACGGGTTGACCTACCTGCCCCCCCTCCCCCCATCTCTTTCCTTCCCTAACTCATCCAACCCCTTTGTTTTCTTTTTTTTCTCTCTCTCTCTATATCTCTATATCTCCTCCCACTAGTCTCAACAGCCTCCTTCATCCACCTTACCCTATCGGTCTGATAGGAGCTCGCCTCAGCCCCGTCTAACCTGACGGGGCCCCGCCTCTTAAAAAATTTAGTTTTACGCTTAAGTTAGCTCCAAAATGCCGCTAACCAACAAAGATACCCACTTAACACTAAAATTATTCTCTCTAAACGCCAGAGCCTTGAACATACCAGAGAAGCGATCAAAGCTCCTCATGATAGTCCACAAAATGAAAGCAGACATAGCGTTTATACAAGAAACGCATTTCAGGTCTGACAATATCCCTAAACTTTACAATGCTCACTACCCAAAAGTCTACAATGCAACATTTGGTGGCTCAAAATCCAGGGGGGTAGCAATTCTTGTCTCAAAAAAGATGCCCATTAGTGATAACTGATACGTTGGAAGATAGAGAAGGCCTTTTCATCTTCATAGCAGGTACCATCCACAACAAACCGGTCACGTTAGCAAATATATACGCACCCAACAAGTCCCAGGTATCCTTTTTCCGCAATACCCTGCAGACACTGATGGACTTTCAAAAAGGAATTCTGATCCTGGGGGGGGATTTTAATCTAGCCCTATCACCCAAACAAGATAACTCCACAGGCTCCTCACACGTCTCCTACCGGGCCCTTAAAGTAATCAAAACACACCTCCACAACCTGCTCCTACACGACACATGGCGCACCCTTCATCCAGACACAAGCGACTACACGTTTTTTTCAGGACTCCACTACAGATACACAATCGGCTATTTCTTTCTCTCTCAGCAGGACTTACAACACTTATCGACGGCCACGATCGAGCCAATGTTTTTATCCGATCACAACCCATAACTATGACAATCTCTCTCCCACTTAAAAACACTAGCACATATATTTGGAGACTAGATCCTTCACTCCTGTCAGACCCCTCTATAACACAACAGATACACGATCACATCCAACACTATTTTCAACTTAATTCCTTGCAAGAGACTAGCTCGCTAACTTTATGGAACGCACACAAATGTGTAGTTAGGGGGGGAACTCATTTCCCTAGCCAGCAAGAGGCGTAAAGAAAATCAGTCACGTAACAACAACCTGTTAGCTAACATCCAATCCTTGGAACGGTCCCACAAACAATCTCTAGCACTTCACACCCTTCACAAGTTGGTCCAGGCACGCACAGAACTCCTGGAGGAACTTGGGAAATCGGTGAAGCGTAAATTCGCTATGTCTCAAAAGAGATTTTATGAGTTAGGGAATAAAACAGGGAAGCTATTGGCCAGAGCATTGCAGGCCAAGAAAGCCTCTGCTACAATACATCATATCACCACCCCCAAGGACGAAACGGTGGTGACAAATGATGGCATTGCTGCCCAATTCCTGCAATTTTATGAAAAACTATACAACATCTCCCCCATCCCTCCGCTAGATGCACAAAAAAGAAAGGACATGATCACGAGCTTCCTGAGCCAATACACTCCTAAGGCACTGCAGGCATCCGATGCAGAGGCTCTGGATCATCCCCTCTCAATGTCAGAAACCAAACTGGCACTAAAACAGCTCAAACCGGGTAAGAGTCTGGGTCCGGATGGCTTTACTAGTGGCTACTACAAAACTTTTTCTGACCTCCTGCTCCCCAGATTTTTAGATGCGTTTAACACATTAGACAAAACTCCCCCTAAGCACTGAGACACCTTAGAAGCCCATATAACAGTACTACCTAAGCCAGGGAAAGACACATCCATAGTCTCCAACTATAGACCCATATCTTTATTAAACGTGGACGTAAAATTATATGCCAAAGTTCTGGCAAACAAACTTCTTCCCCTCCTGCCTGACCTGATATCGCTAGACCAAGTTGGTTTTGTCCCCGGTCGCGAGGCCAGGGACAATACCCTGAAAGCGATTAACATACATCACTGGCTCACATCCAAAAACCACAAGGGATTCTTTCTTTCCTTCGACATGGAGAAGGCATTCGACAGGGTAGCCTAGAAGAAACACTCAAAATACTGGGGTTTGGAAACAGAATATTAAACTTCATCCTTGCTCTTTATCCAACCCCACAGCAAAAGTACGAATCAACGGTCACCTGTCGGACGCCTTCCCCCTGTCGAACGGAACACGGCAGGGATGCCCCTTATCCCCGCTAATATTTATCTTAACTATCGAGCCGCTCTTGAACAGGATCAGGCAGAACGGGGATATCAGGGGAGTCACAATAGCAGGACACTCGTATAAACTCGCAGCTTACGCGGATGACGTCATTCTATTTCTCACCGAACCATTAACTACACTTCCCAACTTATTAAAAGACCTCAACGCATTCAATACCTTGTCCAACCTCCAAATAAACTTCAATAAATCTAGCGCACTCAACATCTCTCTTCCATCCCAAACGGTCGAGTCATGTCAACAGAACTTCACGTTTAAGTGGGAGACCATAGCATTAATTTACCTGGGGATTAAACTTCCCTCCAAACTGAGTAACCTCTATGATTACAACTTCCTACCCCTTCTCCGCACATTGCAGCAAGACTTGCAAAAGTGGTCCACAACCTCTTTCTCTTGGTTCGGCAGGCCTGCTATAATTAGAATGAATGTCCTGCCAAGGACAGTCCCAATTAAACTACCACAATTCTTTTCCACCTACCGGCGCATATGCGCGGACTTTATTTGGAAATCCAAGGTTGCCAGTATGAGCTATGATAAATGAACTATACCCAAACTTAAGGGAGGGATAGGTTTACCAGATATTCAAAAATACTACTGGCATGTCATCT
The DNA here is from genome assembly GCA_018402905.1 of Glandirana rugosa. Taxonomy (NCBI): domain Eukaryota; kingdom Metazoa; phylum Chordata; class Amphibia; order Anura; family Ranidae; genus Glandirana; species Glandirana rugosa. Next base: position 1,509,052 of record BLSH010356166.1, on the reverse strand, counting down.
CACTAGGATTGTAGACTGGCATGTCCACATGCAGTCCAAAGAGCGGGTCTCGCTAGAGGGGACGTTCTCTGACATTCCTCTGAGATGTCTCCCCTGGCTGAGGCCAATTAATTACCCAAGCCAAGTTCAAAATCATCCTCTAATCGGACCCAAGCTATCCACTCTTCAAACTTCTAATAAGAGGTTACGGCTCTCTTCCTTCCCGAGCCCCCTTACCCCTCTCATGCATAATGCAGATTTCCCTCCGAGTACATCAAAGTCACTGGCTCAAGAGGTGGGGACAGATCTCCTGAGCAGAGGGGGAACTTCTTTGATAGAGGATCTCTTTCATCAATTGAGGCTTTAGCAGCCAAAACACCAACACAAAAACTCCTCTGGTTCAGATACCTGCAAATTAGGCATTACCTTCTGTCCACAAAACCGCTGACAGATTGGCACAGACCACTCACCACGTTTGAGGATATCTGCAACAGAACAGAACCTAAGAGACACCTGATCTCCGAAATTTATACATGCATATTTATGAAAGTAGATCCCAAGCAGAGCAGTGCGACCCGCCAGTGGGAGAGAGAACTGTCATTGGACTTGTCCACTCGTGACTGGGAACACATATTTACCCACATACATAAAGGCTCTATCAACATCAAAGCCCAAGAAAATGGATTTAAAATCTATTCTAAATGGTACCGAACTCCTGACAGACTGCATAAATTCTATCCGTCAGTCTCCAAAAACTGCTGGCGTTGTGGGGAGGAGGTGGGCTTGCTCCTACATATCTGGTGGTCGTGTCGGACGAGCCAGCCTTTCTGGAGGGAAATCCACGACCTTATAGCCAAGATCACGACCTACTCATTAGACTTCTCCCCAGCCCAAAATATTTTACATCACACCTCCATATCACAAAAACAGTACCATAAATCACTGGCTATGCATTTAATCACTGCAGCTAAGCTATGCATTCCCCTCCACCGGAGGGATACAAAATCCCCCACTGTGGAAGAATGGATCAAAAAAGTGCAAAAAATTGCGGAAGTGGAAAACCTGGTGCATCAAGCCGGAGACTCCCCCGGAAAATTTTATAATACCTGGGCGTGTTGGCTAGAATATATGAATAGGAGAAAGGATTCGCAAATGACCCCTTAAGCGAAAAAACATAAGCGGCATCCTGTAGTAGAGGTTGAGGCTGTGGGATGGGAAAGGCAGAGCCTCTTCCTGCCCTGGCTCCAGTACCCCCGCGGGTAACTATTAGGCAGCTGTTATATCATCTCATACCTTCCCCCCCCCAACTCCCCTCTCAGCCCCTCCCTGGGGTTCCCCCCCCCCCTTTCTTCCTTCTATCCTTTTTCTCCCTAGTCCCCTTCCTAACTCTCACAAATGGAAATACCGGTCACCGTGGGTGACGTATTCGAACACTACACACCTTCAACATACATAGCCCCTAGGGCTGGGAGGACCCAAGGAATTAAGAACCGGGGGTTGGCTCGGGGCCTGGGGATGATGGATGGGTGCACCCCCACTGCCCCCCAGATTGTTCCCAGTTGGGGTGGGGGGAGGTCTAGTGGTGGGCCTGTCCGTTGGCCCATGGGCCTGGAGTCATACCTCACCTGCAGTTCGCAATTCCCCCCTTGCGATAGGCCTTGCAATCAAAGGATCATAATATAGGTGTAATGCTGATTTATTTCTAACGTACTAAGGGTCGTCTTCGGGTGCTCTTTCCAACTTTCCTCACGCTTTATGATATGTTTTCCTATATTGTTGTTCTACTACTTCCCCATGTATGTGGGAGGGATGTTTACGCTCTTAATGTCTGTACTCATTTGTTTTCCTTGTTGATTACTTCAATAAAAAGGTTTGAAACAAAAAAAAAAACAAAACAAAAAAAAGATGTTGTGTCTGCCGACGACGCGGATACAAGTGTGACACCCATTATTATTGTCCTTCCTGTCCTGACCAGCCTGGTCTTTGCATCGGTCACTATTTTGAGCGCTACCATACATTAGTTGAGTATTAGCGTAGAGTACAGCACTACACAGGAATAGGGCACACTGTCACAGGGTCTCTAAAGATGTCACCACATTTTTAGAGACCCTAACCTTTACTGTTATAAAAAAAAGCATACCAAAAAAAGTAAAAATTAAAAAAAAATAAAAAAATAAAAAAAGTTATAAAAAACAAAAACAAAAAAAAATATAAAATAATAAAAGCCAAAATCAGTTGTAAGTTTCTTGTTTTTCTATTTCTATTTTCTCTCTATTCTCTTTCTATTGCTCTTTCTATTGTTAATGTTTTTTATGCATACCTGTAATGTTTTGTTACTATTTTTCATCATGTTTTCTTTGCAGGTATGTAATGTTTTTATAATGTTTTCCTGTAATGTTTTAGAATGTTTTCTTCTTAGCACGAATGTAATTTTGTTATGTTACTTTGTTTTATTAATCATTTTTTGCTTCTTAGGTATGCCATTCAGCTGCAGCACTGATTTACTTATGGTGACAGCAACAGCGTTTGCTCCCACCATACGTAAAGCAGAGACTCCATCGCTGTAGGAGGTGATTTCACCACCACAGTTAAAAAAAGAGCATATATACCGGAGCATAGGGGCAGTGGGTGCATGCGGGCAGTGGGGGCATGCGGGTGTGCATCATTTTTAAAGCATGTCATGTTTGGTGTTTATGCACTCGGCATGAGATCATCTTTTATATTTCACCAAACATTTGGGCAATATAGTGTGTTATTGTGCATTACAATTCAAAAAAGGTTTTTTTCCCCCAAAAATTGTTTGAAAAATCGCTGCGCAAATACTTTGTGAAAAAAAAATTGCAACACCCACTATTTCATTCTGTAGGGCCTCTGATTTAAAAAAATATATAATTTGTGGGAGTTCAAAGTAATTTTCTAGCAAAAAAAAAGTATTTTTTCATGTAAACAAAAAGTGTCAGAAAAGACTTGGTGGTTAAAGTGGTTAGAAGAGTGGGTGATGTTGGGCATAAATGCCATGACAAACCCCCCCCCCCCCCCCCAAATAACCCCATTTTGGAAAGTAGACACCTCAAGCTATTTGCTGAGAGGCACGTTGAGTCCATGGAATGTTTTATTTTTTGTCACAAGTGATTGAAAAATGACAAAAAAAAAAAATACACAAAGTTGTCACTGAAATTATATATTGCTCACACATGCCATGGGTATATGTGGAATTACACCACAAAATACATTCTGCTGCTTCATATGGGATACCCCATGTGTGAGACTTCTTGGGAGGCTATCCAAGTACAGGACCCCAAAATTTCTAGGATTTCTAAGGGCGAAAATTTATGCCTTAACAACACCACTACCAATCACGGTCGCGGAGGCCATGAAATGCCCAGATAGCAAAAAAAAAAAAACCTAAATGACCATAAATAAAAAGCGCAGAGGTGATCAAATACCACCAAAAGAAAGCTCTGTTTGTGGGAAAACAAGGACGCAAATTTAGTTTGGGTACAGCATTGCATGACCGTGCAATTACCAGTTAAAGCAGCGCAGTACCAAATTGTAAAAAGTGCTCTGGTCCTAAAGTGGGAAATCCTTCCGGGGCTGAAGTGGTTAAATATATACTGTGTATATGTAATATATATATATATATTTAATATTATATGTACAGCAATCAGTCCTAACATTATGACCACTGACAGGTAAAGTGAATAATATTGACTATCTTGCTCTAATGGCATCTGAAAGTCGGTGGAACATGTTAGGCAGCAAGTAAACATGTTGTCCCTGAAGTCGATGTGTTAAAAGCTGATAAAACGACTGGGCCAGAGCAACTCCAAGACTACAGCTCTTGTGGGATGTTCCTGGATTGCAGTGGTCAGGACCTACCAAAAGTGGTCCAAGGAAGGAAAACCTGCCAACTGTCAACAGGGTCATGGGTGGCAAAAGTTCGCTGATGCACGTGGGGACCAAAGGCTGGCTCGTTTGGTTCAATCCAAAAAAAGCTCAAATTGCTGAATAAGCTGGTTCCAACAGAAAGGTGTCAGAACACACAGTGCATTGTCGTATGCTGTGTATGGGGCTGCCTAGGCACAGACCAGTCAGGGTGCCCATGCTGAGAGGGCCGACGCTTAGGGTTGCCACCTCATCCCTTTAAACCCGAACACATATGAATTACACAGGTTCTGTGGCTAATTTAATGCAGATAAGGCACCAAGTGAGTTTAATTACCACCTTAATAAGCCACAGAAATTAATGTAATTAATATGTGTTCGGGTTTAAAGGGATGAGGTGGCAACCCTACCGATGCTACTATAAGGCAGCAGCTGCCTTAGGGTGCCAGGATAGGGGGTGGTAAAATCCGAATGCCCAGCCACTTGTTGCGGATTTGGATTTTTACAGTGCTGCAGACATGTGTTTTTTTACACTTTAGTAAAGCCGACTGTCGGCTTTCATGTGAAAGTGATAGAAGCAGTTGTGAAGCCACCTATCACTTCCACGACCACCGCCACGATGTGCTGCCTCCCCCCCCCCCCCAGGCTCCACTGTCCCCCCTGTGGGCCCGATTCTGTCATGGTGGGTGTAGCGGGGAAAAGCGGGGGAGCTCAGCGGACCTCCATCTGCTCAGCCTCTCTCCTGTACCCAGATCGGGAAGTCACGTGTATGACATCACTTCCTGGACCGCAGCAGTCATTCTCTGGGATCAGTGCTGGGGGAAGCAGCTGATGGAACACAGTTTGTGGAGTGGAGTATAGAGGAGACATACAGGATCTAATAGAATCCTGATGTCGCTATAAAGAGAAGACAGGAGGTGCTTCTCAAAAAGTTAATTTGTTTCAGTAATTCAATTCAAAAAGTGAAACCCATATATTATATAGATTCATTACATGCAGAGTGATATATTTCAAGCATTTCTTTTAATTTTGATGATTATGACTTACAGCTAGTGAAAACCCAAAATTCTGTATCTCGGATATTATATATAAATTCTAATATTGTGAAAAAGTTCAATATTGTAGACTCATGGTGTCACAATCTAATGAGCTAATTAACTTAAAACACCTGTAAAGGTTACCTGAGCCTTTAAATGGTCTCGCAGTCTGGATCAGTAGGTTACACAATCATTTGGGTTTTCACTAGCTGTAAGCCATAATCATGTAAATTAAATAAAAAAAATGCTTGAAATATATCACTCCGTGTGTAATGAAGCTATATAATATACTGCATGATTTTCAATTTTTGAATTGAATGACTGAAAAAATTAACTTCTTGATGATATTCTAGTTTTTTGAGATGCACCTGTATATGCTATCTCATAGGGGGCTATTGGTCCCTTATGTGATAGCAATAAAAGTTATGTAAAAAGAAATAAATACATACAAATTAAACCAAAAATGTTTTAAGCATATAAGAAGACATATAAAAAAGTAAAAAAAAAAAAAAAAAAAAAGCAAAATTTTTTTAGAGCCCCCACACACCCGTACCTACAAAAATGCGTGCTTTGGGGCACCTACGTATGAAAACGGTGATTGTCCTACACGTGTTATATATCGGTATATAGCCATAATTTTAGCACCGGTGCTCCTGTGTAAAGCCTCGTACACACGGTGCGAATTTCGGACGACAGAATGTCTGTTTTTTGTTGGATGCTTGTCTCATGTCAAAAGTGAAGAGCGTACTAACAATACAAAAATTTTCATACGGCCAAATTCAATGTCAGAAGTAAGGTAATGTGTTGAATTGTTTTGTATGTATTTTTTCACTTCTGAGCATGCGTAGTCTTGATCGTACGATTTTTTTCATGTGAAAACCGCACTAATGATGCGAAAATCGGATGTCGGCTCGACATACGGAATAAATTTACTAGTCTGCACATCCAGTTTTTGTCGTCCGAAAAAAGAAAAACGGCTGTCGAAAGGAGCATACTAACGGCAAGAATCAGTCGTCGTAAGAAAATTCCCGTCCGAAATTTGCATCGTGTGTACGAGCCTTAAAATGATGAACTGTAAGGGCTTTAAAGCGTTGAAGGTTAAGGTTTTACATGGATATCTGGGTTACTTGGCACAACCTCATCTTTTTATATTTTGCCAAAAAATTAGATAATAAATTGCATTTTCATGCCCAGAAATTAACTTTAATGTACTTTTTTGTGAAATTTTGCCTTTCATAAACAGCGTTAATGTCAGTGTAACATAAAAAAATAGAACTACCAACATTTTATTCTTTAGGGTGTCTGCTTTAAAGAAAAATAGTAAAAAATTCAGACCTAAAATTATTTTTAAAACGTAAAAAAAAATAAAATAAAAAAAATTGGCTGCAGGACTCAACTGGACCCCTTCATTATACACTGCCATTGTGGAGGGGTGGTGGGAGGACGGTGGAGAAACGGCAGTGGCAAAATGCATCTTCGTCAGAATAGAATAAAATCTTTGCACCTGCCCTTCATACTGACCCATGTCCCCAGCCAAAATGGGCACATGAGCATCAGAACCGGACCACAGAGCGATAGCTTAAGGAACACAACAATGACTTTGAGGTGTTGCCTCAGTCTCCAAATTCATCTGATCTCAATACAATTGAGCATCTGTGGGATGTACTGGAGAAAAAAAATCTGATCCATGGGGGCCCTAGAATTTAAAGGATCTGCTACTGACAGCTTGGTGCCAGACACCACAGCATACCTTAAGAGGTCTAGTGGAGTTCATGCCTCGATGGGTTATGGTGGGTGGACACATAATGTTATTGCTGATTGGTGTAAGTATTCATTTGCAAAGGTTTTTCAATTATATTTAACTAGTTTTGTTATCCAGCACCCCTGCCAAAGAGAGTTTTTATCCTCCTGGCAGGCTACACAGCAGTTGAGCAGTCTAGGACCCACCTCAGCTTGTGACTATGCAGCGAAAGAATTAGCACATTTATGGGGTCTTCCCTGTGCTCTCTCTTCCTGTATGTGTGATCTGTGTTAAACTGACAGTGGTGTTTCAAACAATAGAATCCTAATAGGCTCAACATGTTCTTGCTTCCTCCCTCAGTCTGATTGTTGCTTTGTAGGCATAATAGGTACTTTTCCCTAGTTCTGGAAATATAAATGTAATGGCTTTTGTAAGTGAAAATGCAATAATCGTTTCAGTGTGTACCTTAAATTGCCCTTACATGCCTGTTCTGCCATCTTTCCCTTATTGTTTTACTTATAAATATATAGATTATATATACAGACATGTTAAAGTACATGTTTATATTTGAACAAACATCCCTTTGGATCTTCTCCCTAGCCACACTGAACAGGACATTGCACCTGTTATTTAGAGTTGAAATTATTTTTATTGAAAGCTTCAGGTACATTACAAAGTTGAGGCAGTGAGGGAAACGTGTCCGCCAATCTACTCAGTAGCTATTGCCCATAGAGAGAATGGGGGTTAAAAACAGAACATCATTGTAAACAGCCAAAACACTAAAAAGAAGTGTTATTATAGCATGAAATAGCTCTTTGAAGAGAGGAGTTGGTGCCTTATTTTCACTTTGAAGAAGAATTGGAAGATAATGAGATAGGAAAAGATAGGAACATATGGGGAGATATAAGAAAAGTGGTAGAGAGAGAGAGATAGAGGAAGAAAGTAATAGAGAAAGAAGAGGGGGAGGGAAGAGGGGGGGGGGGGAAACTGCTGGGAGGTCTTAGCCCTGCCGAACTACCAGCTAGGTCAATAGAGGACTGTCTCTCTGTTCGAAGACGGGGCCTGTGGCAGGCCTAGGAGACCCGCAAGAGTATCAGAAGTAGAGAAGCGAAGCCAGATTGACCATAAAGTTTTATATTTATCATATGTATTATTATCCAGTGCCAATCTCTCCTCTATTCTCATGATATTGTTCATGGTGGAGACCCATTGAGCTAGGGGAGGGGTGGTGGTACATTTCCAATATAACTGAATGATTTGTCTAGCAGCTGACAGGAGAAAGCGGAGGAGACATCTCTTTTGGGATACCAAGGACCCAGGAAGGATAGAGAGCAGGGCAATCTTGGGCGAGGGAGTCAAAGAGTCATTGTATAGATGATTATATACCTGAAATACTTAGTTCCAGAAGGGGCGTATACTCTCACACTCCGACCAAACATGCAGATAGGTCCCGGGGGCTTATCCGCAGCGCCAACAGTCTGCTGAAGTATTTGGAAAAATCCTATGGAGAGTCCAGGGGTCCCTGTAACACCTAGAGATGATTTTGAAGTTTTTTTTCTTGTGAGTGGCAGGAAATAGAGGATTTATGGGTGAAATGAAACGCGGTAAGCCATTCCTCCTTTGACACTTCTGTTCCTAAGTCCCTCGACCATAACCTGGTGTAGGATGGAAGCCCTGTGTGTTTGAGGTTTTGGAGTAAATTATATAAGGAGGAGATCAGATGCCTGGGTGTCTCTTGTAAGGTACTGAGGTGTTCGAACTCTGTAAGGGGACGGTGTATGCGAGAGGACTGAAAAAGTTGTTTTGTGAATGAGATCACGTGGATGGACGTCAACCAATTACGGGGACTGGCCGGCAGAACTGGAGAGCCTGTTTGGGGATGCACAAACTCACGGGCCTGAGGCCAAGAAGAGCGTCAAAATTAGTAGACTGAGAGGGTACCCACTCCTGGGGGGGAAGGCCGGGTTATCGAATAGAGGTGTCAGGGGAGACGGGTCTGAGGTCAAGGTAGAACTAAGTCCTCTTCTATACCATAAATTCAAGGCAGCCTGGGTTAAGGGCGAGGAACAATTCAGGAGGGCTAAGGACCTCCGGTAGCCCCATAACAGGGCTCTGAGATCTGCGGGTGCTAAGTCTTGCTCCACTAGCACGGAGGCTTTGACAGCTGGACTGGGAAACCATTCTAGTACACGGGCCAGAATGGTTGCCTTGTGATAAAGTTCAAAGTCCGGAAGTCCTGTACCCCCCAGAAGCTTCGGGAGAGTCAATAATTTGTATTTGACTCGGGACAGGCCCTGATGCCATATGAATCTAATGGTGAGAGAACGGAGAGAGGCAAAGTATGATTCGGGAATCAATACCGGTATGGTTTAGAAGAGTTATAACAGTTTGGGTAAGATGTCCATTTTGATGGTATTGATACGGCCAAACCATGGTAAGGAGGAGCCCCCCCAAGCCTCTAGGTCCTTCCTAACGCGTGAGAAGATGGGTAAGTAGTTAAGCGTGAAAAGGTTAGGGAGGTGTGCGGGTATAGAAATTCCTAAGTACGAGATGTATTTAGATTGCCACTGAAAGGAATAGTTTGAGCGAAGAAGTGAGATCGTAGATTGGGGCAAGGATAAGTTTAGGGCTTCTGTTTTGGACACATTCAGTTTAAAATTACTGAGGGACCCGAAGGCAAGGTCGTGTGGGGTTGTTGAACGTAAACCAAAAGATCGTCTGCGTAAAGGGACAATTTATGGTGGGTGGAGGGGGTAGGAATGCCCTGGATGGAGTGATTTTGGCGTATGGCACATGCCAAGTGTTCAATCACTAAAACAAAAAGAAGTGAAGAGAGAGGATATCCCTGACGCGTGCCATTCGAAATGTCAAAGGGTTCTGATGAGCAACCATTGACCAACACAGACGCGGAGGGTCTGGAGTATAGTGCCATCACCTTGTTGACAAAATTCTGGCCAAGGCCCACCTGTTCCAAAGAAAGTAGAAGGAAGCGCCAGTTCACCCTATTAAACGCCTTCTCGGCATCGAAGGATAACAGGCATGTTTTCAGGTGATGTCGCTGGATGTACGAAATCAGGTGTATTGTTTTGGTCGTGTTATCTCTGGCCTCTCGGCCAGGGACAAAACCCACTTGGTCGTTATGGATAATTTTGGGAAGGAGAGGAGATAGGCGATTGGCCAGGACCTTGGCATATAGTTTTATATCGATATTTAGAAGTGATATTGGGCGGTAGCTACTGCACTTGGAGGGGTCTTTACCCGGTTTCGCAAGGACTGAGACATTTGTGGATAATAGGTGTTTGGAGGGGAGTGTAGAATTATCTATAGAGTTAAATGCCCGGCTTAGGAATGGTGCCAAGAGTGGCACAAAGGTTTGATAGAACTTCGGGGTGTATCCATCTGGTCCGGGACATTTACCCAGCTTCAAACCTTTGAAACCCTAAAAACTCAGGGGCCGAGAGGGGTTCATCTAAATCTGCGGCCTCCTGCGGATCAATTTCCGGTAGTGCTTTCTCAGAGATATAAGCCTGCATGTCATCTACGTGAGGGGGAGTATGGGTGTGGGAGACCTGCAAAGGTAAATTATACAGTTTAGCATAGTATTGTTGAAAAGAAGCCGCTATATCGCTGTTATGGTGTATCTTCTCTTGATTGGGTCGTGTTATAAACGGAATAGAATGGCGGGGGGGGGGGGGGTCTAGGGTGAAGAAGCCTGGCAAGGTGTTGGCCAGATTTATTAGCTAATGTGCACCTGTTATTTAGAAGTCCTATGGTACATTAGTGCACAGGTAAAAACTGATGGAAGTATAGACCCAAGGGAGGGCTGTGACCCAGCTGTTTGTGTTGAAGGAGCTGGAGGGAGCTTTTTGTTCAAACATGTTCAAACAACAAAAGCCAAACAGGAAAAATCAAAAGTGCCTATTTTGAAGGCTTATATGCAAGTAATTTACCGTAAAAGGGGTATGGGGGTCCGTAAAAATTGTACATATTGCAAGTCTTTAGAGTGGCTAAATTAGCTCTGAATTTTGCAGGCTAAAAACTTGTTGATCTTGCCAGACATGCAGTATCCTGACACTTCTTGTGAGCAGAACTGACAAAATAAAACATTTTTATCTTCCTTCTTTAAACTACTAACCTTAATATCCCCATGTAATAGAGGCCCCTGGGTGACAAACATGGTTTGAAGTCCAGCCTGGGTGACAAATATGGTTCCCTCCATAGGTATATTGAAGGAGTAAGTGTAGACAATCAGGGACAATTAAGCCTCGTACACACGGGGCAATGATCGTATACAACAGGTCGTATGAACGACCGTTGTATGCAAAATCGATTGTTCATATGCGCGATTAGAACAGCCGACATACGACGGTCGTACAAGGGGAGTTGTATGAGCAGACTAGAAAACTTGGTCGTAGCAACAAGCGGTCATACGACCGTTGTATTGTGTGTACAGAGCAGCTGGTACAACAAGTTCTATTGTGCAAAACACGCATGCTCAGAAGTCAGGAATGGCCAGATGCTAATTACATGCACCTGAACGTTCTTTCTGTGGTCGTACAATCGTGTAGTGCAGTCAGTATGCAAGTTACATTATCCAACATACGATTTGAGACGATCGTAAGTACAATCGTCGTCCCGTCTGTACGAGGCTTAAGTGTGTTATTCAAATGAAGAACAAGTGCAAATAAAGAAAACCTGAAAGAAAACAAATGCAGCCACCAAATCTAAGGACCGCAAAGTTGCTGTAGCTCACATTGCTGTTTCTGGATTTATATACATTTCAAAATACCAGAAAGAGTTGCTTTTTAGACTACATTGGCCAATAATTTGGCAAGTAGAGATGGGCCGAACACCCCCGTTCCGTTCGCAGCAGAACTCCCGAACAGGGGAAAAGTTCTAACGTGAACGGTATACCCCATTGAAGTCGACGGGAGCCGAACAGGAAAAATCAAAAGTGCCCATTTTGAAGGCTTATATGCAAGTAATTTGCCATAAAAGGGGTATGGGGGGTCCGGGCGCTGCCCTGGGAGACATGTATCAATGATAATTATTTTTTTTAAAAACAATTGTTTTTTTGAGAAGCAGGGATTTAATGATGCTTAAAGTACAACAATAAAAATAAATAATTCCTTTAAATATAGTGCCTGAGGGGTCCCCTTAGTCTGCCTGTAAAGTGGCCCATCTGTAGCATGCATGGAACATGCTGCAGCAAAAATTACATTTATAAAGAAAAACAAAAAACTAGTCAAATCACATTTAAATTGACTTGCGGTTGCACTTGCCGGCACCCAGCTATTGAAAGAAAAAAAAAAGAAAAGAACGGCATGGGGTCCCCCCCCCCAAAAAGAAATCCATACCAAACCCTTATCTGAACATGCAGCCTGGCAGGTCAGGAAAGGAGGGGGAGTGAACGCCCCCTCCCCCAAAACCATACCAGGCCACATGCCCTCAACATGTTGATGGGGCGAAGGGTCTCTTCCCCACAACCCTGGAATGTGGTGGGGGTATGCAGGCAAGGGGCTTATCGGAATCTGGAAGCCTATGTGAATAAATACCCCTACCCATTCCCCAAAAAGGTGTCAAAAAGTAATATAAACAGAGACAGCTTTTGAAAAGTCCTTTATTAAAAAATACGATGTCCTCCAATGTAAATCCATTGTCAATCCCACCGCCCGTCAAAAACTGTCAGTGTGTTTTTATTACTTTTTGACACTTTTTTGGTGAATGAGTAGGGGTACTATGCACCCAATATTCATTCACATCTGGGGGCCCCCTTGCTAAAGCCCAGAAAAGGGCAACAAAACTAATAAGGGAGTTGGAGGGCCTCAGTTACGAGGAACAACTACAAACATTAGACAAGCTCTCCTTGGAGAAGAGACACTTAAAGTGTTACTAAACTCAAGATCCTGGATTCACCATATCTGGTCTCCCACAGTACACAGAACATAGAAATGCAATTATTTTAGTAAATATAAACTGCTAAATACCTTTTCTCATCAGCAGTATAGAGTAGTCCGGCCGAGCACTGGTTAAACTTATAGGGGGAGTTTTCATTCTCCTCTGACTGTCCTATGAGACTACATGACTCCTGACTGTCTGTCTAGACAGTGCGTGCTGATTGGCCCTGTGCCAATCACATGCACCCTCCCAAAAAAATGAACTCTCTAGCAATACACATCAAACTGAGCATGTGCAGAGTGACCCCAAGGCTCTCCACTATCAGGAGATGGATTGGGGACTGTGGAAGAAGGGAAGGATCAGGGAAGACAGGATCAAACAGCCTTTTTACACAATGAGCAGGATTAACCCCTTAGGTTCCACAGTGAGTATAACAAGCATGCTTTTTTGTATATACAGACTGGTTTACTGTTGTGGGTTTAGTAACACTTTAAGAGGGAACATGATTGCAATATAAAAATATTTTAATCATGACTCTAGCATTGGGAGGAAGCTATTTACCCTAAGGTCTCTACATGCGGCCCCACAATGAGGATAGACAAGAGGAGGTACAATCTTAAGATGCATAAGGGTTTCTTTACTGTTAGAGCAGTAAGGATGTGGGACTCCCAGTCACAGCTGGTGGTGTCAGAAGGGGGTGTAGATAAATTCAAAAAACTTATAGATGTGTTTCTTGCAAAAGCAATATACAGGGATATACAAAGGTATGGAAAGTGGTAGTGGCATAGACACACATACACACACATGATTGGGAATTCAAAATAAACAAAACTTGACATTATTTACCATCATTCACTTTGCTACGTGAACAGCCTCCTACGCCTTCAGTAAATCAAAGCCAATGAGTATACAAATTGTATCTTCCAATTGTAGTAGTGCTAAACAAATTAAAGTGATTCTAAAGGTTTGTTTTTTAATTGTTTATTTGTTTTTTTTAAAATAACAAACATGTCATACTTACATGTTCTGTGCAATGGTTTTGCACAGAGCAGCCCTGATCCTCCTCTTCTCAGGTCCCCCACCGGCGTTCTGGGCTCCTCCTCCCTGCTGAGTGCCTCCATAGCAAGCTACTTTCTATGGGAGCACTCGTGCGTGCTCACTCCAGAGCTCCGCTCTGTGTGCCCATAAGACAAACAGAACGGAGATCAGCTCTGCCCCCATCTCACTGGAGGTGATTGACAGCACTAGGAACCAATGGTAGATGGCCAATGGCATTAAGGTAAATAAAACCTTTAGAACCCCTATAAATGAGGGTGGTTCTCTGATATTGGACAGATAGCGGGTCTCAGGTTGGTTCGTTGGGCAACTACACAGGCCCGAGACCCTCCAGCAGACCCCCCCTCCCCCCCCCTTCTTCTCTTCTTTATCTTCTCATATTCTCCTGTGTAACTATCCCTTCATTTCTCACTATACCTTTGTCTTCTTCTATTTTTCTGCTTTTCAATCTTTTTTCAACACAGAAAACAATATGGCATTAAGTTTCTACATTTCAAAGCAGTTCTTGATATAATGATGTTTTTCTACCTTGTTACTTATCCGTAACACTGTGCTGCTCATGGTCCCAAGTCTCACTGTGGGCGATAGCCACTGAGTGGACTTGTGGATATATGCCACTTACCGCTTTACTTTTGTAATGTGTTTTTGTTCTCAATAAAAATATTTTCAACTTTAAATGAGGGTGGTTATACAAAAACATAATAAGCCATTAACCTAAAGAATCAGCAGTTGGTGTATAGCATACAGACTTTTCTCTAAAGCGGAACTTTAGCATCAAATAAGTAATTAGCCAGTAGGAAAGCTTTTATTGCAGAAGGCACCCCGTAAATCTCTTCTGTAATAAAAGCATCTTACCCGCTAGATAGCAATACTTTAATGATCATTCATAGAAGATGCATTCTTTATATGGCCAAGGGAAGAAGGGGCAGATAAACAACACTAGCACATAGACGTGCTAGTATCCCCCTGAGCCAGTGCTATCCAGTGTACAGAAGTGTGCGGGACACATGGGCTCCGAGAGAAGGGGGACACTGCATCCTGTCACACACTACACACCTCAAGTAATCCACTGTATTTTATCTGCAGCACTGGATCTGCTGCAATATCTCCCTTGCCGGTCAGGAAAGGGAAAGGGTGCCTGTGAGCTGGGGGCGGGTGCACTGTGCAGTGCCGATCTGATCAGCAATGCCAAATACAGTGTGTACAGACAGGACAGAGGAGGCTCAATCTGCTCTGCCTCCCATTATATCCCTGCTAAGTCTGCCCGGCTTCACACACCACCCACCCCTGGCTTGCACACGCTTATGTAAAAGGGCTTGTAATGAAGGTGGCAGATTTAACTGTAGAGGACACAGCAGCTGTAGTTCCTGGCTGCCTGAACCTGGGGGAGATCAGCCTGGGGCCATGATTGTGAGTAGCAGGCATCTTGAACACCTTCCTTTTCTCTCTCACCACTTCGCTCTATCTCAACCCCCCCTCTCATCCCCCTCTCGCCACTCTCTCTCTTCTACGGACGATGAGTGTTAGTACCGGGGTCCGAC
>BLSH010356166.1:1431069-1449619 GCA_018402905.1 Glandirana rugosa | reverse complement strand
CCCCCCCCCCCTCCACTCTCCCTCTCTCCTTTCCACTTCTTTTCGCACCCTCCCTCTTCGCTTTCTTTTTCAGGTCTGGTCTATCTCTCTCGTCTGTGGGGTCTTTGTTAATTAGGGTGTCTCCCAGTGATTCCGGGGGCCTGCGCCTGGAGGGCGAAATGGGTCTCCTCAAGATCACCTCGCTTAATGTGCGAGGGCTCAATACGCCAGAGAAGCATTCTCAGCTGCTGCCAGATTTGAAAAAAGGCAAGACGCAGGTGGCTTTCCTGCAAGAAACACATTTTTTGGGTGACCTAAATTGACTAATAGGGCCTTCCCAACGGCGTACCATAGTGTCTCTCCCATCTCCAAATCCAAGGGGGTTAGCATCCTGATGGCAAAATAAGTTCCCTGGACTTTTGAAGCACAAAAGACAGATACTCAGGGTCGCTACCTACTTTTTACGGGGTAGGGTTTTTGACATACAGGTCACCTTTGCCAATATATACTTTTCGAACGTTGACCACTCCCAATTTCTGCGGAAACTCCTCCCAGAATTAATGGATTTTGCAGAGGATGTCTTTGGAGAAGACCTCAATTTCGCCATGGAACCACTGCTTGATGTCTCGGGAGGCTTTTCGCATCTCTTCTATTCCTGCTTTAGAAAGCTTAAGGCGGACTTACATGCTCTACACCTAGTGGACCCTTGGCAGATACATCACCCACAGGACTGTGACTATTCGTTTTTCTCCCAGGTCCACCATACATATTCCAGACTTGACTACCTCCTAATCACCCACAAGGACCTTTCCAGAGTGGTAGCCATTTCCATCAATGTCATATTCCTTTCTGACCATGTGCCGATTCACTGCCGCTTCAACTTGGTCCAGCTGCAAGGACCCCTCCAACTTGGAGGCTCAATGAAGCACTCCTTACGTTCTGACCTCCTGACCACCTTGAGAGAATACTTTTCTATTAACAATGCCTCAGCCTCCAACCCTCTGGTGGTCTGGGGTGCTTTGATCAGATGGGGGGCGCGTCTTAAAAGGGAAAGGTCCTGTCGTACGGAAGATCTGTGCAACTGAGGCACTTAGAGCGCTCTCACAAAGAGAGCCTCGCTCGTTCCACCTTCCAAGAAGTCTTGAAGGTCCGTGAAGAACTCTAATCACTCCTGTTTCATAAAACAAATCAAAAATTAACATGGGCATATTGTTTGAGTTTTCAAAAAAACAGGAATGCTGTTGGCGCGAGTGGTATGCGGCCCCCGCGCCAAAACCTATATCCCTAGCATTTTGGCATCCTCTGTTCAGAGGCTATCCAACTCCTCTGACATAGTGAAGGAGTTTCATTCAGTTTTTAAGGATCTATACAATTTGGAATGTACCCCTCCATTGATCCCCTCTTCAGAGGGAGATTCCCCCCTAATATCTTATCTCGCCTCATCTGGCATGCCGTCACTCGATGCAGCGGTCCAGGAGCAACTAGGAGAGCCCATCACTGTTGCGGAGTTAGGGGCTGCTCTAGCCAATGCAAAACCGAGAAAAGCCCCTGGCCCAGATGGCTTTACCCCATCCTATTACAAAGCTTTCTTCGAGGTGCTCTCCCAGCCACTGGTCGCTGCTCTTAATTCTATTACGGATGGAGAATTTTTCCCTGTAGACTCATTGAGAGTTTTCATTTCGCTTATTCTGAAAGAGGGGAAAGACCTAAGGTGTGGGAACTACTATCCGATTGCCCTCTTGATTGCTGATCTAAAACTGTTTGTGAAGAGTCTGGCGAACTGGCTGCTCCCGCATATCCCGGGCTTGGTCCACAGAGATCAGGCTGGTTTTGTGCCTCTCCGAGAACCTAGGGATAACACTATACGGGTACTGAATCTGATTCACGCAGCTCAAACATCTAAACGGCCTCTTCTACTGTTGTCTACCAACGCGGAGAAAGCCTTTGACCGAGTGAATTGGTCCTTCATGCGAACCACTCTGGAGTACATTGGTCTCCGATCCTCCATGCTTAGCTGGATTCTGTCTCTGTATTCCCATCCCACAGCAGCGATCAAGGTTAACGAGACAAGATCTGATTTCTTCAACATACGGAACGGGACCCAACAGGGTTGCCCCCTATCCCCATTCATTTTCATACTTACTTTGGAGCCTTTTCTGTGCACTGTACCGGCTGACATGGCGATTACTGGGTATCTAAATAAGTCTGGAGCACATAAGGTGGCCGCCTTTGCGGACGACTTGATCTTTTTCCTGACAGAGTCCCATTCCTCTCTACCTCAGTTACTACGCTTAATGCGGGAATACGGCTCAGTTTGCTCCTTTCAGATTAACCTGTCCAAATCCTCGGTGCTCAACATTACAGTAGACACTGACTCAGTTAGGTCGTTGAAGTTCGCAGTTCCTCTGCACTGGGCAACTGATGCTTTACGTTACCTGGGAGTTGACATTACCTCTGATCTCAGGAATTTATATTGCGTCAACTTTGCCCCGTTACTCACCCAACTTACTGCAGATCTCCTTCACTGGCATTCCCTAACGTTAACTTGGTTTGGCCGGTGTAGCGCCCTGAAAATGACCACCCCACCACGGATGCTATATATGATGCAGGCACTCGCCGTTCGTCTCCCGCCCGCTTTTTACAAACAACTCAACGCCATGTTTCGTGATTTCGCCTGGTCCCATCGTAGATCTCGTATTAGGTTATCGCCTCTCCGTCTCCCAAAGTGTCAGGGGGAGTTGGCCTCCCAGATATGAAGGCCTATCATAGAGCATCACACCTAGCCAGAATAGTGGACTAGCATTGTCATGCGGAGGCAAAGCATTGGGTAGCCATGGAACTGGAGGACTCTGTGGATACTGCCAAAAACTGGCCATGGATTGCCTCCCCCTTACCCAAGGCCCTCACAGAACACCCCACCCTTGGAAACACCATACTAGTAGTGAGGGATGCCTTCCGACATTCCTTGGTTTCCCCATCACCTTTGCCGATGGTACCGATCTTGGGCAACCCAGAATTTTCTCCCGGCTTGCAAAACCCACACTTCCAACATTTACGGGACAGTGGGCGATTGCATATTTGTGATTTTGTACATGTAGATGGCTCTTTCTCTTCCACTGCTGGGGTGAATGCTGAGGCCCCCCCACTAGACTTCTTGAGTGGTCTACAGCTTCGCACCTTCCTCCGCAGGTGTCTTCGGACCACGGGTGCATCTAGGCCTCTTATGGACCTGGCAAGTATCTGTCATCGGGGGGAGACAACGCATCACAGCCTCTCGACTCTATATGTCGCCCTGATCAGACGAACCAAGGGTTTTGTCCCTTCATTCCTCACTAAATGGGAATTGGATCTGGGCGCTCAATTTACCGACTCTCAGCAGGAGAAGATCTTGCACTTCACCCACAAGTCCACCATAGCCACCAGAGTACAAGAGACATGTTATAAAATGTTGACGAGATGGTGTAGGGTCCCCACTATCCTGCACCGTCTCTTTACCCAGGTCTCCACCAGGTCTCCAGCTTATGATGGCGATGTGGCTTGGTGGAAGGAACGATGCTCCACATTTTCTGGGAATGCCCCAAGCTCCAGCCTTTCGGGCTGGGAGTGACCTGTACAGTCAAACATCTGACAAATGTAAACCTGGAGGGGAAACCAGCAGCCTGCCTACTCCACCTATCGGAATGACCAATCAAGAAATACAAGACCTCACTCCCCATACAGCTACTGAACGCTGCCAAGGCTTGCATCCCTCTTTGTTGGAAATCAGAGAGCCCCCCCGTCCTTAGCATTATGGTTTTCAAAAGTCAATGAGCTAAGGGACATGGAAGACCTTACCGCCACTTTACACAACCACGAGGAGATCTTCAGAGAGACCTGGAGACCCTGGCAATATTATGTGTACACCGTCACATACTTGCTGAGGTCTCGCACCAAGGTTGACCCAATACGGCGGTTTTACCGGGCCAGGCGAGAGACACTCTTCATGCTTTTTTACATCTTGTCCGCTACCTTTCTGCTTCCTTCTATTCATTTTTTCTTACTGTTCCATCTTGGAATCATCTCTGCTCTTCCTTTTTTATTTTTCATACCCGCCCTTTTTTCTGATATTCGTTCCACAGTAGAATATCTTATTACAGTGTAACATCTTCATTCATTTTCTCTATCCCCATCACCTCATCTAGATGTTTTACCTCTGTTGTGTTTTGCCCGTCGGGAACTGTTGTTTTCCTGACACATTGCAAGTTTTTAATTAATAGGAGAAATGTTGTTGGAGATACATACATATCCTGATTTCCCAAGGAACTGTCTATATATTCACCCGACACTGATCACCATCTATATACCTCATGACCGTGAGCTCTCTTAAATGTTTGTGAATGATGTGCCCTGCTGGGCCAATGGTAATATTGACTTCTTGGAGCGAACCTTTTCCATGCAATTCGATTGTATCTCCATATTTTGTGTTGCCCAATATGACTGTAATTTACAATTTCTCTAACAATAAAAAGAATTACAAAAAAAAAAAAAGATGATCGACCAAAGACGCATAAGGAGTAGAGATAAGACAAAAAAAACAGGGAGTGCTGGCAGATATGCTCAAAAGTGTTTTTCTGAAACGGATAAGAGGAAGTACGTGGGAGAGAAGCTATCCAATGTTGAAGAAAATGTAAAAAACTCTGACTTGGGAGCATCGTAGAATTCACGAAAAGCACTCCAGGTCAGTGGGGACCGGTTATGGCGTACATGGCTACAAAATGCGAGGTCCACTAAGCGAACACCTGGGGCTGGTCCAAACCAGGAGGACATAAGGGGTTGTTGGTAATAAGTAACAAGGGTAGAAGGGGGACATGAGGGAGCTGGAGTACCTCACTGAGTCCCATAGCTTCAAACTATGCTGCATTAATGGGCTCAAGGCCCCAGGATGTAGTTTCTGCGGAAGCCATAGAAGTGCCTGTAGAGAAAGGGGCACAATTAGGAAGCTCCTAGAACACCCCATAAAGGAACATTGGAGGAGGCGTGAAGCAGAGTCAATTGAGAGATTTGAGTGACCAGATATTTGGAGATATTGGGAACCCCCAGGCCCCCCTGTAACCTCTATATAAAGAGAGTGGTCCTAGAGATTCTAGGGCATTTATTAGCCCAGATAAAGCATAAGAATTTGCTCTGGAGCAGGCGGAGGAAGTGTCGAGGGAAACAGTATAGATGCTTAGGTAAGATCGTAATTTTTAACAAATTCATACGGCCTATCCAAAACAGGTGTGTGAACTGCCAAGACTGCATGACGAAGGTCAGTGATCGAAGTAAGGGAAAATAATTGGCTGCGAACAGAGAGGAATAAGTAGTCAATCGGACTCCGAGGCAGTCAATGGACGAGGAGACCCAGCAAAAAGGAAAGTGGGGTTGCAAGCACGCAACCAGGTCGGGATCCAGAGAGACATTTAAAGCTACAGATTTTTCCAGATTGATATGAAGGCCCGATATACCTGAGAAGCACATCAAAAGGCGTAGCAGACTAGGAAGAGTTGTTAGGGGATTGGTCAAGGTCAGGAGGGCATTGTCCATGAAGAGGCTTAATTTGAAGTTATGGCCTGCATAGGGAACTCCAGTCATATTTGGGTCTGCCTGAAGTGCAAGTGCCAGGGGTTCTAGTGCCAAGAGAAATAAGGCTGGGGATAGAGGACAGCCTTGTCTCGTGCCCCTGTAGACAAAGGCACAGAAAAGTACCCGGCTTATTTGACCAAAGCTGTAGGAGTAGAATATAAGGCTTTGATCCAGGTTAGCATGGCTTCACCAAAGCCCCAATGGGAGAGTACAAATTGCCAGGGATTATCCAATGATGCAGAAGATGGATGAGATGGACAACTTTACGGACATTGTCACTGGCTGCCTTCCTTGATGCGTAAGCTCATAATCTTCCCTAAGATCTTCAGATCCTCATTCAGAAGGAAGATGGGCCAGAAGGCCTGAAGTTCACTCGTGTTCTTTGACGTCTTGGGGATCTAAGGGCATCAGGTGAGGGCATCGATCCATGTTGCAGAGCATTAAAGTAGTTGGCTAGGTGGGGAGGCAACAAGGTAGAGAATGTCTTGTAATATAGGCCTGAAAACCTGTCCAGGCCTGGTGCTTTAGAGGGTTTTAGAAGTTTAATTGCCTGGAGAACTTCAGCCTCTGAGATGTTGGCATTAAAGGTCCCTTCTGGAATCTTAGGAAGGTTCAGCTCACAAAATAACTGTAAATGGATTGATTAGAGTTATTACGTGAATTTTAAAGTGCATATAAACAAGAAAGAAGTAAAAAATTACACATTTTATTTTACAACATTAAAAATAGTTTGTCCAAATAAAATCAATGGGTGTAAACAATAAATCTTCTACAATAACATAATTCATGTAAGAAGAAGGATGCCTTGACTCAACATGTTTCACTGGATTAGACACACAGCTTCCTCAGGAGTATGCAAATCAATCTATATAAGATGGTAAGACAACAATAATAAAAATCACAATATCTTTACAGTTTCAAACACAATTATATTTAGGTATTTACACTTCAGCAAGCATGTCAGCTAAATACAGAGATTCATGCGCATACTCCTGAGGAAGCTGTGTGCCTAATCCGGCGAAACATGTTGACTCAAGGCATCAATATTCTTACATGAATTATGTTATTGTAGCAGATTTATTGTTTACACCCATTCATTTTATGTGGACAATTTTTAATATTGTAAAATAAAATTTGTAATTTTTTACTTCTGTGTTTATATGCACCTTAAAAGTCCCATAATAACTCTAATCAATCCATTTACTGAACTTTTGGGATGTGGCGTCTTTGGTTAACCAAGCATCCCCTGGTTGAGACAGAATACTGGTACTCACAAAAGAACTGGCTTGATATAGGGGAAATGGGCCTGGCTTGGCATAGAGACAGGATAGAAACTCAGAGAAGCCAGACACTGTCTGTGTCCGAAGCTGAACCAGTCTATATGGTTTTCCCACAGAGTTCAATTTCTTAGCCAACATAGGTCCGGGTTTATCAGCGCATGTACAGTCAGGTCCACAAATATTGGGACATCAACCCAACTCTAATCGTTTTGGCTCTATACACCATCACAATGGATTTGAAATGAAATAAACAAGATATGCTTTAACTGCAGACTTTCAGCTTTAATTTGAGGGTATTTACATCCAAATCAGGTGAACGGTGTAGGAATTACAACAGTTTGTATATGTGCCTCACACTTTTTAAGGGACCAAAAGTAATGGGATAATTGGCTGCTCAGCTGTTCCATGGCCAGGTGTGTGTTATTCCCTTATTATCCCATTTACAAGGCGCACATAAAAGGTCCAGAATTAATTTCAAGTGTGCTATTTGCATTTGGAATCTGTTGCTGTCAACTCTCAATATGAGATCCAAAGATCTGTCACTATCAGTGAAGCAAGCCATCATTGGGCTGACAAAACAAAACAAACCCATCAGAGAGATAGCAAAAACATTAGGTGTGGCCAAATCAACTATTTGGAACATCCTTAAAAAGAAAGAACGCACCGGTGAGCTCAGCAACACCAAAAGACCCGGAAGACCACGGAAAACAACTGTGGTGGATGACCGAAGAATTCTTTCCCTGGTGAAGAAAACACCCTTCACAACAGTTGGCCAGATCATGAACACTCTCCAGGAGATAGGTGTATGTGTGTTAAAGTCAACAATCAAGAGAAGACTTCACCAGAAAGCATACTGCGAAAGCAACCAAAGAGTTTTTTAAGGGAAAGAAGTGGAATGTTATGCAATGGCCAAGTCAATCACCTGACCTGAATCCGATTGAGCATGCATTCCACTTGCTGAAGACAAAACTGAAAGGAAAATGCCCCAAGAACAAGCAGGAACTGAAGACAGTTGCAGTAGAGGCCTGGCAGAGCATCACCAGGGATGAAACCCAGCGTCTGGTGATGTCTATGCATTCCAGACTTCAGGCTGTAATTGACTGCAAAGGATTTGCAACCAAGTATTAAAAAGTGAAAGTTTGATTTATGATTGTTAATCTGTCCCATTACTTTTGGTCCCTTAAAAAGTGGGAGGCACATATACAAACTGTTGTAATTCCTACACCGTTCACCTGATTTGGATGTAAATACCCTCAAATTAAAGCTGAAAGTCTGCAGTTAAAGCACATCTTGTTTGTTTCATTTCAAATCCATTGTGGTGGTGTATAGAGCCAAAAAGATTAGAATTGTGTCTATGTCCCAATATTTATGGACCTGACTGTATAATACTTGTGTTTGGTCCACAGCAAAGCCTTTTCAGCTCAAGTGAAGCAAAGGAGATCCAATTCAATCGCCAGGGTATCACAAACCCTTCTACGCATTTCGGTAGGGCGTGCCTTCCAAAGTGCATTTGCTGCCGCTAAGCGAGAATGAAGTTCAGTGATGCTATGTTCCCAGTCCCGTTTAGGCAAGAAAGCAAGCTGGATAATGTGGCCACGAACCGTAGCCTTATGGGTCTTCTACTGGGACACAGCTGAAGTAACCAAGCCCACATTGTCTGCAAAGTATGTTTGTATGGAAGACTGAATATGTTGACAGGTGGCTTGAGTAGTCAAAAGTGATTAATTTATCCACTAATGGAAGGGGTATTTGGAGAGACCCGGAAGGGAAACAAGAAAGACCAAGGGGTTATGGTCAAACCGTGAAACCATGGTGAGGAAAGGATAGAGATCTTGCGAACTACTGGAAGATGATGTATTTGCAAAAAAAAATGATCTATCCTACAAAAGCTATCATGTGGGTTGGAGTAGTACATAAAGTCACGGTCATTGGAATGGAGTTCCCTCCAGATGTCTATCAAACCAAAGGTTTGAATAACTGTGCACACTTGAGCCTCATGCGCTGGGTCATGAGAGGGAGTAGCCCTTTGCGCTTATCGTCTGTCTAGGGCTGAATTGAGGGCAATGTTAGTATAACCCATGAGGAGGAGTAAACTCTTCTTGTGTTGGGAGATCAATCTACAGAGGTGTGAGAAAAACCTGTGTTGGAATCTATTGGGTGCATAGTAGGAAACAGTGGTAACATCTTCAACTGCCTTAGGCAAAGCTATCAGCCCTGACTCATCCATTGCTCCTCTAAGCTGAAGACCTCCGAACCTCATAACTGCACAATTTAAACTTCATGCCGTGATTCATGACAAAATAGAACCTTCCTGACCGCATTGCCAAATACACGAGAATCTGGCAACCTTGGATAGCTTGCTTCTTGCCAGCTGAGTTTGACTCTACTCTGCTTGAACCTTAACGCCATGGTATTGCCCCTTCTCCTCCTCCTCCACTGCCAGTACCCCTGGATGTCCCCCACCCTCCCTCCTCCTCCCTTTCCGTCTTCATACTCTCAGCTTTTACCGCCAACTTCTGGGGACCTATTACAGTTTCCCATTGGTCCATCATTAATATGTTTTTTGTTTTAATCAATTTGATTGCATATAGGCACTTTTGCTTGGATTCATATAAATAAGGAGCCTACTCCTCCTTGTTCCACGAATGCTGCTGCGTCAGCTAATCTGCCGGTAATCTTTTTCAGCCTTCAATAAAGCCTTTTGAACAGAAAAATTCATTGGGGGTCAGTGGCATGTTAAAACCCTTCAAAACAACCTCACAATCATTGTTGTGCATTGGTGTTTTAAACCCACCTACCCTTAAAAAATACCACAATCGTTGGCGGTCCATTGCATTTTAAAAGCCCATCCTTTAAAAAAACAAAAAATCACACATCTAGTGGTAGTCAGTAGCACCTCAACACACACACACACCTTCAATAAAACGACCCCAGCATCATTAGTGGACAATGGTACTGATACTAGAGTGATACTTAGGACCCCCACCTTCACCTTCAATCTGCCACGATTCTCCTTCCCAGTGTTAGGAAAAGCCTGTCTGTTCCTGGTGGTTTTGCCGCTATTGGGCGTGTCCACGCACGCCTGTGCGCGTTCACACGCGTCTGCACGCGCGCTCACGTGTGCGCGCGCTCACGCTGGAAACGGCGCCAAACAGCGCTATTTGAATTTCCTGCACCTGTCAGCAAGTGCTGTCCGTTCTACAGCATCTGAGTACCTGTGAGCTCCAGCTCTGTTCCCTGATACCTGTTCCTGTATTGTTCCTGCCTTTGTGATCCGACCCGGCTTGTCCTGACCTGCTACCTGTCTGCCTGCACCGACCCCGGCTATCAACGACCATCCGCTTGCCTGACCCCTTTGTACTGTGCCGCCAGCCTGTTAACGAACCCTGCTTGGACTTTGACCATTCTCTGCCTGACCCTTCTGTACCTTGCTTGCCCGCCAGTTGCCGACCCAGCCTGCACGACCATCCATCTGCCTGCACGACTATCTGGAGCTTCACACCACCACCAGTGACCATCCAGCCCTCGTGCCATCCCACACTCTGGGACTTCCTGTTTATACTACCAGGGGTCCCCGAATCGGGTGTGTAAGAGTGGCTGTTCCCTGCATAAGACAGACTCCACCGCCAGGACCGTGACACCTACTGTGTTTATTCAACCCATTCACAAGAGAGGAAGGGGAGCTTCTTCCATTGTGACTGGTCCGAATGCTTATAAACACTACTACTGTTTACAGTTGTGATTGTTATGAATGGTTCACAGTGATTAAAAGGTACGTAGTAATTTGATTGGTTCTGTACATCATGACTGATCTGAGTTGTTCAATGACACAATTACAGCCATTCAAGGGTGCAACGGGCATCAGAGTGTGTTTTCTGTAGTGATGTTTATAAATGGCACTCTAGAAATACATATCTACCTATTTTACAGTCATGAAGTGGTTAAAGATTAACTAGGATAGATTTAAAGCAATAATATTGCAAATACTGCATGGATATAATGGCAAATTAACAACAAAAGTTTGAAAAAGCAGCCAAACGTGAATCTGCTTTAGAGTCTAAATCTCGACAAGCTAAAGGCAGGTGACTTATAATTTCTCATGCTAGAACAGTTAGCTCATTTTAATGCACACTGTTTTATTAACACAACTCTGTTTCTGGTTATAAGCTAAAAGTGTACTGAAATGTGCAAACATGTAAACTGCACATCAGTCCCTGCCTTTGAGAAGCTTATAATCCAAGGTCCCTATCTCACATGTATACGTAGACATACTAGGGTCAATTTATACATCAGTCAGCCAATTCACCTGTCAGTATGTACAGTATTTGGAGTATGAGAAGAAACTGGAATACCCAAGGGAAACCCTTACAAGCACAGGAACTCAATGCAATTAGTGTCTTGATAGGGATTTAAACCAAGGATCCTAGTGCTGCGAGGCAGGAGTGTTCACCACAACAATTTTAGTGCTGTAATAGTATCATTGTATGACTGAGGAACATTTATATTCATAAATGCATTTTTATCTTTCAGTTTGTTTGAAAAAGGGTTCTGTTTATTTATAGAGTGCCACTGCCAACATACTGCATATCACAAATTTAATTTAGGAGTAAATTAAAGCACCCAGAGGAAACCACACAAACTTAGAATGTCAATGCAGCAAAGTCAAGTGCCTTTATGCTATTTTTTTAGTATGTTTGTGGAGCAAATATCTATTATATTTTATAATATGGCTATATTAATAATAATTAACTGTTGCTGCATGTCAATAAAGTGATTCTAAACTTTTAAAAGTTTTTTTTTACCTTAATGCATTCTCTGCATTAAGATAAAAAAAACCCTTTCATTGTCTGCCCCCCACCCAAAACTTGCCTGATTCCTCAATCCATCTAGCACCGTAACTGCCTGCAGCTCTTCTCTCCCCTCTTCCTTCTCTCACAGGGTTTGCTGAGAGAAGCAGGAGCCATTGGCTCCTGCAGCTGTCAGTCAAATCCAGTGAGTTGGGAGCAGGGGGCAGGGACAAGCCACACTGTGTCTATGGATACACACAGCCCAACTCTGGAGTGCACCTGCACATGTGTCCCCATAGAAAGCAGCATGCTATGGGTACACACACAGAAAAGAAGGAACGGAGAGCGCCGAGGAGGACTCCAGAAGAGGAGGTAAGGGACTGCTCTGTGCAATACCCTTACATAGAGCAGGTAAGTATAAACTGGTTTATTCTTTTAATTAAAAAATGTAGATTTTACAACTGCTTTAACACTGTATATTATAATGTGACCTAATGTCCAAGTTGTACATGTGTATATTGTATGTGATGGATTGATTTCGCACTAACTTACCTTAACTGCAACATGAGCCATAAGAACAGCAAAGTTAGTTAGATGATTACATGAGCACTTTGTATGCGTTTTGTTTGTTGTCATAAGCCTACAGCCTTGTGTTGACCAATGTCCTGAAAAATTTGTTTTTGAGTAACTCCAGAATGAGCAGTTAGGGTTGAAATAGTCATCAGATTGCTGCAAACAGAAACAAGAACACATTTTAATCATATCCAGCATTTATAAAAGAAAAAGTAATTTGCTTCAACTAATGCAAACGTATATACTGTAAATAGGCCCATTCTGTTATCCCAAAATGCTAAAAAGATTTATATAACTTTACAATTGCATTTATTTTTAATTACCATGTCTGGTTCTAATACATAGTACGATTAATGGATAAGTTCATCTTTGTTCACTTTTTTTTCTAAATTCCAGCTCCCCTATGTACCAACATAGGACTAATGTACTTTTTTTGGAAAAATCTAATCTTTTCATTAAATCTACAGTCACTTACTTCACTTGTCCTCATGAATGTTTCCAAACAGATCCATTGCTTCTGCCTTACTTCCTGGTCAGACAATAGGAAGGAGTTGACCAACTGACCTCATTAGCACACACCCTGCATCATCCACCCTCCTGCCTACCCACCCATTTCCAGCTGCATGTTTTTTAATTGAAATGCAATCAATCAGTGATCACCCTTCATAGTGTATAGTGCATAGTGTATGGCCATCTTTATACAAGTACATAGGAGGGAGTGGACAGAAACACTCAGCTGTCAAGCCCCGTTCACATCTCTGCATAGCAGGAACTCGCATTCCCACATGCGTTTTTTTTTTTTAGCGAAGGGGGTGTTTTGGAGCATTTTCACTCATCACACATAGGGCAGCCCATCCACCTGAATGGACTGCCCTGCACACAGCAATCGCCCCAAAGAAGCTGCAGAACTTTTTTTAGAGCGGAGCTTGGTGCATTTTTTACTGTGATTTTTGGTGCAGTGCATTTCTGAAATGCAAGGAAACACACAGATGTGAATGGAGCCTCATTGTTCTTGTGTTAAGGCACCAGTTTCACTTTCAGGTCCCATTCACATCTAGCATAGTGGGAGCGCACATTTTGTGTCTCATTTTTCCTTTGACACGCATAGGGCAGCCTGTTGATTTTAATGGGCTGCACTACATGTGGCTTATGAAACATTTTGGCATTTTGTGGGTTGCATGTTTTTTACTGTGCATTTTGCCGCATTTGCCACCCGTTTTTTCACATGGCAAAACGTGTGTTTGCATCTGTGTTTGGTGTGCCGTTAATTATTGGCACTGAAAGCGCAATTAGTAATTTTAGGTGTATAAAGGTGGCCATAAACTATACAATCTTGTGAGAAGGGTGATCACTGATTGATTGCATTTTATTTAAAAAATGTGCAGCTGGGAATGGGTGGGTAGGTAGGAGGGTGGATGATGCAGGGTGTATGCTAATGAGGTCAGCTGGTCAACTCCTTCCTGTGTCCTGACCTGACCAGGAAGTAAGGCAGAATCAATGGATAGGTTTGGAAACATGGATGACAAGTGAAGTAAGTGTCTGTAGATTTAATAGAAAGCTTTGATATTTTTGCATTAATGCTATATTGGTACATAGCAGGGGAGCAGGAATTTGGAAAAAAAAGGAGAACAAAGGTGAACTTAGCCCATAATGTACTAAAGAAGAAGAAGAAGAAGCCATTTACTGTGCAAAGCATATACGTGTATTGTTTACTAAGGGTGCAAGGGGAATCACAAAAATATGGTTTTTATTTTTGCCTTCTCAGTATTTAGTAGGATTAAGGGGCTCCGGAATGTCGATTGTGAGAGTGGGGAAAATTGGCATTTCATTTTTTCTTTGGGATTGGTAACTGCAAGGTTGGGTTCTGGAGTCCAGAGGATTCTACAGACTTGGGATAGAGGAAGCCTCTGAGTCCATGCTTTACTGGGGATCAGCAGGCTGACAGTAATTTAGGGGTCTATTAAAGGCCAGGGTGTGGGCTAGTACAGCAGGGAGCTGTGAGAGAGACAGACACATTGTAAAGTTTGTAGAGATGGTCTGGAGGACCAGACAGAGACCTGAAGTGTGACATCAGAGCAGCAGCACTGCCAGAGCGAGCCAGGAGGCTGAAGGAAGCATTTTTGCTGCTGTGTAGCATTGAGAGGGGAATACTGGGTAGGGGATACTGAACACCTTTCTTTTGTGTTGGAATGTAACTTGAGACATATTTCCCAGCTGGAGTGGACTTTATACCAAAGGCTCTACACTTGAGCATATGTCAATCTACATAAATACATGTATTTCATGTGACTTTCTGCCTTGTACTGAACCGACTTGTACTTGTACTAAATAGTATTCTAATGAATAATGAAATTAAAAACTTGGGGAAAAAAATGAAAACTTTACTGTGTAAACAAAAAGTTAAGACCAGTTTGTACGCTGTGCCGTAAAGTTTGCATTCAAACTCTGCATTTCAGACCATTCAAATATATAAACTAAGAAGTAAAACTTACATGCTTGCTTATGCTACTAGTGTTTTTTTTTTTAGTTACATTAATTTTCTCTTAACTTTGTATTATATATTAAAGTGGCTATAAAGGCAAAAGTTTATTTTATTTCCTTAATAAATTCCAGTATTAAGGTAAAAAACAATCCCATAGCACATCTTCCTTCCCCTGCCTAACACCTCTCTTGATTCAGCGCTGTCCTCACCAGCAGCCCCACTCTCCTCTCTTCCTGTTTTCACAGGCTTCGCTGAGAGCAATGGAGTCATTGGCTCTTGCTGCTGCCAATCAAATCATGTGAGGAGGGAGTTGGGGTGTGGTCGGGCCACACTGAGTGTGTGTCTATGGATCAACACAGCCTAGCTTGGGAGCAAGCCTGCAAACGATCAAAGAAGTGCAAAAGCAGACAGCACCAGCGGGGACCACCAAACAGCAAGGGACCGCTCAGCAGGTAAATACAAATCTATTTTTTATTATAATTTTAAAAAATCCAATTTAATGTCACATAAAGATTTTAATATATGCATTATTTGTCTATATCTACAAATGTTTCTTTTCTGCTTTCATTCCAGGCTCATAGAGACTCCCAGTGAGTATGGATGAGGTTTGGGTTTGAACCAATGTCAATTTTGGTCTGAACTTTGTATGTTTGGTGTTCATGTAAAACACAGAATTTCAAAGACATTTGTCAAGAGCAACAAAGTGAACTGTGGTCATGTGCAATACTGTGACCATAATGTGTTGTGCTAGACCCCTCACTACAAAAGTTAGCTCTCTCAGCAGCTCTTTACCAGTATGTGCTGGAATTAATGAGACAGCTGACAGCGATTGCAGGGAGATACAGTTAGCAATATTATACTGTGCTAGCGTTGCACACGGAGCTTTACAGTGCTATAAGTAGTGCTTTTTACTGCCCTAGTGAATTGCAGTTGAATCTGTATTCACTGTCAACAGATCCAACAATCGTTTTCAAGACTACCTTTTTTGTTTTTTTGTTATGGGTCAGCAACAGGTTCTGTTGATTTGTTGCTGATGCCCCCCATTGTTATTTACTGAATATTTTATTACTTTTTTATTTTTGTTTGTACTCACATTTATTTTTGTTTTTAGGTTTACAAAAAATAAAAAACGTAGAGCCAGTTCACACAGGGCCAACTTGTCAGAAGACCTAGTCGCCTGACAAGTCGCGCTCCATGCAGAGCAATGGAACCGTTCTAATAGCAGTGACTCAAGTCGCTCTGAATTATTACAGAAGTCTTTTGCAAGCCTCGCTGAAGTCGCGCTGTGCGGGGCAGCATTGAGTCGCCCCTGAAGTCGGATCGCCCCTGTGTGAACCGGCTCTTAGAGTTTAGTATTTTTTTTTTTCTGTGAGGTTTATTTTATTTCTATATATTTGTATTTGCTTTTGTTTATGGGGTGAGTAGCAGCATGAACTTGTATATAAATGTGCTGCACTGAAAAACACCTAAAAATCTAAACAAAAGTCATACAAAGCATTGCACATAAAAAAATATGCAAATTTGTGTATAAAGTGACAACAATAATTTATCTAAAAACATCTCATGTGTTACCCATAACAGCCCAAAAGTAGAAAGTCCAAAAGTAAGGAAAGCCCCAAGTGAAGTAAACATAAATTCCAGTAGTGCAAAATCACGCTTTTTCAATGTGCTCCAAATAAAAAGACACAATCCTCTAACTTTTCACTAGAGAGAGAATGCCCGCCTCCAGAAATTGACCTTCACATCAAAGCTCAACTTAGCATATTGGCAGGCACCAGTACTCAAAGAGCATCTTCAATCTGCTCCAGGTTGTATATGCAATCAGAGGAACCACTAGGGTTGCCACCTTTTCTTCAAGCCAAAGCTGAACACTTTAGCGGCACAGGGCAAATACAGTATATTTTTTCATAGTAAACATTTTGATTATAAAAAAGACCTGGGACACCTTTGGGTGCCCCAAGGAGAGTAGAAATGTGGCGGTCATATCGCGCCGCGGTGAACAGTGGGTGTAGCTAAATTGCTCTTGCTGACATCAGCGTCCTGCCCTTCAGTGGTGTAGAACTTGCCCCCAGACAGCCACCCACAGCTCCTGGACAGCAATGGATTTGTGTGTGAGGATATTCATTCCGCAAGGCCAAAGGAAAAACTTAAAGCATACTGCTAACCACAAAAAAAAAATACTTTATTAAAACTATACAAATGCCACACAGTGCTAAGACAGGGATCCCTCCAGTCCTCATGCAGTTAGCTCAATCCATGATGATCACTGTAACTTTGCCCTACATGCTTCATCACAAATGCTATCATCAAGGACACCACAAACTTGCTGGTGACATAGGAAATGCTGTGTTTTCCTAGCAGCACAGCATACGAATCTAGTCCATAAAAGCACCACAGTATCAGTGCCATACTACATTTCCATGAGAACCCTAGGGGAAAACTCACCATTGTCTGTGAGGCATAAAGGGAGCATGCAGATACTAAGGGGTATGTAGGTTCTTTATCCACAGGCCAAAGTGGTAGTCGGGGCACACCTTCAAGAGGAGCGGCACTTCTGCCTTTTTCTGGCAATGAGAATGCTATACAGCCAATGCATTTGGAAGAGGTGGAGGGGTGGGTAACCAAGACTTCATTATCTTCTTCCTCTTTCTTCCAGATGTGGAATGATATGATGGCATCTGCAGCTGCAAAATTGCCCCGTTTTTCCTTCTCATCCACAGCTAATCCTACTGTTGCCCACTAATTCACATGCAGAAGTCACATAGTTAAAAAGGCTGAAGGAAAAAAAAGACAAGTCCCTCTAGTTCAGGGGTCTCAAACTGGCGGCCCTCCAGCTGTTGTGAAACTACAAGTCCCATGAGGCATAGCAAGGCTGACAGTTACAAGCATGACTCCCTCAGGCAGAGGCATGGTGGGACTTGTAGATCCGCAACAGCTGGAGGGCCACCAGTTTGAGACCCCTGCTCTAGTTCAACCAATAGAGAAAATAAAAAAAACTGAAAACCTCCATATAGAAAACCTTATACCCACAGAAAAATTTTAGCACAGCATCAGTCACTTGCTGCAGGGGGATGTGCAATACATAGTTTAATTTGGGGTTGAGAAGCAGAGCATCAGGAGGCAATAACCATCAGAGAGAACCAAATATCAGTGATGTTCCTGCAGCTGCATCTTAAAGGGGCTATGAAAAGTAGAGCCAGGCATTCTGTTGTTCCCAGATGAATTACTGAGCAAATATGTGCAGGGCCGATCCTAGGGTCACAGGCGCCTGGGTGCAAAAATATTTCTGGCGCCCCACATGGGCGTGGTTATCTTACTAACTCCTCCCCTTTACAAATGTTTCTATGGCAATGACTCAAATACAGAGATGCTCCTCTAAGGAGTCTTCATTGCCCTGGGATCATCCCATGATCTCTTAAAAAGAAACAAAATACAGAAAGAGAATACTCTAAAGCCCCATACACACGGGACGACGATCGCACGTACGATCGTGTCAAAATCGTATGTTGGCTGTTGTATCTAGCATACTGACTGCACTACACGATCGTACGATCTCCTCGTAGAGACATAAACTCAGTAACGGTATCTTTGTAAACATTTCCCCTCCTCAATCATTCTATTGGTGCGGGTACACCCCGCGGTCTTTATAAAAACGTGGGTCCGCGGACACTGGGATCCTAGCCGGGACGTGTATAAACGAGTCATTAAGTAGACCCTTGTTGTCTTACGGACCGAGATGAAAAGTATCGGGGAAATTCTACGTCGACGTCCTTGTAGTGACTATAAACCAAGAGAGACTACCAATAACGGAGGACTACGAGACGAAGAGTTGGGGTTTAATTTGATAC
>BLSH010356166.1:1409009-1419829 GCA_018402905.1 Glandirana rugosa | reverse complement strand
AGAAAGCGCTGGTGCCGGAGACAAATGAGGACGTGGAGATACGCGTCCCTGATATCCAGAGACGCCATGAAGTCCCCTTGGTGCAGGGCGGCCACGACCGAATGGACGGATTCCATCCGAAAGTTTTGCGCTCTCACAAAGTGGTTTAACGCCTTTAGGTCCAAAACTGGCCTGACCCCCCCCCTTTTTTGGGGACCACGAATAGGTTCCAGTAGAAACCGTGAAACCTCTTCAACTGAGGTACTGGCACAATCACCCCCTGGTCAGAGAGTGCCTGAACAGCCCTTAAGAGGGCCTCCCGACGCCCCTGAGGGTGTCTCAAGTTCGATGGGAAGAACCTGTCTGGGGGTAGAGTGCTGAACTCTATCCTGTACCCGGAGGACACCACTTCCTGCACCCAACGGTCGGAAATGCGGGCAGTCCACCTGTCTGCAAACCCCAGAAGACGTTCCGGTGGGGGCAACCAATCATGCAGAAGAGGGCTTGTCCTCTGTCTTTTCATTCTTGCACTGCCAGGGACACTTCCTGGCCCCTGCGGCAGGCTTGCCGGGCCTCGACCCCTTGCCCGCTGCACCAGGGGCACGAAAAAACCTCTTCTGACCCGAAGAAACAGGTCCCTGCTTGCGGCAGAACTCCCGCCGCCTGGGCTTTCGGAAGGAAAGTACTCTTCCCTCCAGTGAAATCCTTGATGATTTCATCCAACTGTGGCCCAAAGAGACGGCCACCCTGAAAGGGAAGATCCGCAAGACCTTTTTTAGATGTGTGGTCACCCGACCACGAACGTAACCAGAGAACTCGTCTGATAATGACTGCAAAAACAGACATCTTTGACAACATGGGAAGCAGGTCCAGAGCTGCATCACACAGGTACCGAATACCCTGAAACAAATGGTCTGCCTTCTGCGACGCTTCCAGCATCCTGCCGCAGTCCAAATCATTCTGCAGCTCTGCCATACATTCAGACAGATATTGCGCCGCCATGGCAGACGCCAGGGCCGGCCACATGACTGATCCTACCAACAGGAAAAATGCCTCCGTTCTCCTATCGGCTGGGTCCTTTAAACGAGGGGGACCCTTCCAACGGAATGGTCGTTGTCTTGTTCAGGCGAGCCACCAGAGGGTCCACTGAGGGGGACGCCCACTTCTTCACGAAACTATCCTCAAGGGGATAGCGTATAGCGAAGCGTTTAGGTAGGGCGAAGAAATTCAGCGAACACTGCCATTCCTGATAGACCAGGTGGTCAAAAAATGTATTATAAGGATAATCCTTAGGCGACCTAGGTGGAGTAGCAGACCCGCAAACATATGCGGACTCTTGCGACTCCCCTGCCTGGTCCAATCGCAAGGATGCACAGATATTAGAAATCAGTGCGGTCACCAGCGCTTTCTCGCGCACAACTGAGGCCCCTGGTCCTCTTCGTTGTCCGAGGGTACCAGCTCACCCTCTGAGAGTTCCATGGGGGTCCCTGTGACCCCCAAAGCCATTTCCGGTTCGGATTTGTCCCCTGAGGAACAAGGGGGAGGCGGGCGTTTTTTAGGGGCCCCCAGAGCATTACTCAGCCCCACCCGGGAAAGAAATTCCCCAAACACTGCCCTCAGCTGTTCCAGGGACACCAGGCCCCCCCAGCGCAGGCTGCGTTGCCGCTGACTCCTCCTCAGAAGGGCCTGCAGGATCATCTGCCATCACACCACTGAAACTGACAGTCAATTTTAGAAAAAAAATGATCTGACACCCCCACAAAGCAGCCCCACCGCCGCCCCACAGAACGCCAGGGAGACTCCAGGAGGACTGCACCCACCGCTACCACACCCCAGGGAGAGCCCAGCTATACTTGCTGTTTTGTGCCAACAGAAACTGCTCCCAGCAGGAGTGCATAAAGGACCGCCAGAAGAAGAGCCGTCTGTAGTCAGCCACGCTGTCCCAAGCGAAAAGGAAAGTAAAACGGCAGCGGCACGTTTTACACTGCTCCAGGGACATCCAATATGGCCGCCGAGATCATCCACAAGAGGCCAAACCTGTGTGCAGACGCGACTACAGCAAAATGGCCGCGGCTACGGCAAAATGGCAGCGATCCGCCACAAAATTGCGCCGAATAGCCGCATGGCGGTAAATAACGCACAGATGCAGTTTTCAACTTGGTGCGGAGCGGGGGGGGGTTTGGGGGGGAAGGTGAGGGAGGGGGGGCGAGGACGCCCAGGAGGACACTAGCCCAGTGACCACCTTCCACCGGCCGGCCATAAAATCGCTAAAGTACGCCCAGCACCCCCCTCCGCACCCCTAGGTGGGGAAGAGGGGGTCACTCACCACTCCGACGGGCGTAGCGGGTAGCCACCCGGTCGCAAACCTTCCTCCCCACCTGGAAAGGGATGCTGCAGGCCAAAGCCCCTGGACAGGCACCGAGTCCGGTCACCGGGCGTAAGTGGGGGTCACCCACTGGTCACCTGCACGGAACGGGCACGATGCGGCGGGTCCCACCACAGCATAGGACTAGCTCGCATCGGTCGGCCGTGCTGGGGAAAGTGCAGGATTCTAATTATCCTCTATGCCCCAGCCGGCTTCTTGATAGCAGTCTTTATCAGTTAGCTTGAAAAAAATAAAAACGCGGTAGCAAAAAATATAAACCGCAGGTCCCATAAGGGAGCCAGGTCAACTCCTTGCACTAGGCATATTAAAACTGATATGCTAAGCAGAGCAGGGGGGTTATATGGGAGAGAGAGGATGGCCCCGTGGGAGGGGCCAGCTTGCTTTCTTTCTTTTTGCCTAGTTAACTCCTAGTAGGATGTGCATATAACCCACATATCAAAGAGGGCTGTGTCTGTCAGTGAACATAAGAGAAAAACCTGAGGCTGTCTTGTCCTTCCAAACAATTGGGCCCGCGCTTCATTGGCCCCTTCTCTGTCAAGAGGAAGATCAACCAGGTCTCCTACGAGTTGGAACTTCCTCCTTCCCTGCGGATACACCCGGTGTTCCATGTTTCATTATTGAAGCTGGTGACCCCGGTCAATACTCGACTGCAGGAAGAGGGGGGGCAGGATCCAGTACCTCGTAAAGTGGAAGGGCTACGGCCCAGAGGAAAGTTCCTGGGAACCTGAAGCCAATCTCCATGCAGATGACTGTGTTCAAACCTTCAAAGACAACAATCCGGCTAAGCTGGCCAAACTGGGCATCCGGAGGCTGCCTCTTGGGGGGGGGCAATGTTAGAAGAAGACTGTGCTGAGGACTTGTTTACACTTTGTTGTGCTTTCCTCACGCTGAGGACTTGTTTGCACTTTCTTGTGCTTTCCTCGTGCTCCCGGAGGCAGCTCTATTTAAACAGTGTGCTTCCTGTAGCAAGTGCTGTCCGTTCTACAGCGTCTGAGTGCCCGTGAGGTTCAGCTCTCCTTCCTGAAACCTGTATGTTGTTCCTGTTCCTGTGTACCGACCCAGCTTGCCCTGACCTGCTGCCTATCTGCCTGCACCGACCCTGGCTATCCACGACCATCCGCTTGCCTGACCCTCTTGTACTTTGCCGCCTGCCTGTGAACGAACTCTGCTTGGACTTTGACTACTCTTTTGCCTGATCCCGTTGTACCTCTCAGCCAGCCAGTTGCCGACCCAGCCTGTACGACCATCCTTCTGACCTGCACGACCATCTGGAGATTCACACCACCACCAGTGACCATCCAGCCCTCGTGCCATCCTGCACTCTCGGACACCCTGTCTGCTCTACCAGGGGTTCCAGAATCGGGTGCGCAAGAGCGGTTGTTTCCTGCACACGCCAGACTCCACCACCAGGACTGTAACAGGGCCTCTACCATTATGTGTTATCTAATACATTCATGTGGCTGGACCACGTGATCAGTGGCAGGGTCCACATGACCACAAACACATGATCCAGCGAACAGGCGCAAACACATATTTCCTTCACAGTCCACTGGGTGACTCTGCTGATGGTGTGGAAGGATGCAGGATGGGGCACACTGCTGGAGACTCCCTGTATCCTGAAACTTGGTGATGGTGTCAGTTCAGTCACCTTCACCCCCTTCTCCTCAATGGCCTTCTCCAGTGAGTCAGAATCACTAGTCCACATAAGCAACCAAGGCTATACAATGGCTCAGGCAAAATGCTGCCACACTGTTTTGCAGGTGGTATGCCTGGGGAACAGGAGCTACTCTGTAGCATCCATTCGGTTAGCTATGGAGGGGCAGGCCTAGAAGTGTTTTGTGCCAGGAAAGGTTGTGTTTGAAAATGGAACCAATCCACTGTCTGCCCTTTATACATGCCCTTCATGCAGGGAAAGTTCACGCATTTGCCTTGCCTTGTGCATGTCCTCAACATGATTGTGCAGTGACTCGTAGTTCGGAACCTTGGTATTCATGATCTTCTGAGGCAGGCTTGAAGAGCGTGTAGCCATTTCAGGTGGTCATAACTAGCCTGTCTTCAGCTGACATTCAGCTCAAACTGCCTGCAAAACGGCAAATATCAGACACACCCACATGCTGGAACTTCACTTTGGCCCTGCTGCAGTGGCTGCACTTGTATCAGCTGGCCTTCAACTTGTATTTTTTCTCATTCTGGAAGCATGGGCCGTATTGTCACCATTTAAAGAGACATCCATAATGGTGCGTTGTGACTGCTGGAGCACACACTGCTTAGTTTAATATAATAGGTAATGGAGGCACATCAGCTGAAGGAAGAAAAGGACTTCCTTGTGCTTCCCTGCTTCATTGTGATTCTGACCAGGTCCCTATGAGCACAGGAGGAGCATGAGGAGGAGAAGGCAATTACAGGCATGCCCCAGGACGACATCAGATTGTGACGAAATGCGTCGAGAGGGACGTGCTGACGTCACCTCGCTGTTACGATCCTGGAAGGATGGGTGTTTTTCCAAGCCGGCCTGCTTTTTGTACACAAGCTTTTATATACGTCTTTAATGTAAGTGCAATACTAGTTTTAAAATAAAAGGTTTATTTGGTTTTACACTATGGCGAGCTTTCTCTTTTTGGGATATCCTTTTGAGTACAATAATTGAAAATAAATGTGGCTCCTTTGGATCTCGGGAAAGGTCTAGATTATCTGCTCTGCTCCACTGCACTTTGGATTGGTCCATATGGTACAAGCTGTCATCTGACTTCCCATTGAGGATAAAGGCCCTGGCTGAGTATTAGCCGCAGGCGTTAAAATGCTTGCTATCCGTTAAGCGTGCACTTCTTGTCCTCTAAAAGAACTGCTTAACCATAAAACTAAATTTTATTGAAAAATATTGAAATACAAAAAGACAATACCACTGTTGCAGATAGACTTTAAAAGACAATGTTGTCTTGCAGCTCAGACTTGCCGGCAAACATCACCCACTTAAATCCATACACAGGGCCAAACAATCGGAATATAAATGAACAGGGGAGGTCCTGTGTTCACATATGTACACTAATGTGTT
The DNA here is from genome assembly GCA_018402905.1 of Glandirana rugosa. Taxonomy (NCBI): domain Eukaryota; kingdom Metazoa; phylum Chordata; class Amphibia; order Anura; family Ranidae; genus Glandirana; species Glandirana rugosa. Next base: position 1,414,412 of record BLSH010356166.1, on the reverse strand, counting down.
CTCAGAAATGGTTAGACCCACAAGGCAGTAGTGAACTGAAAAAGAATGCAGTGTGGTCGTAGTCACTGGCTGGATGGGGAGAAAAGAGCTAGATGTGATCGGAAGCTTCTGGTCGGGGGTCCTGATTGACCCAGCTCACTCTGGTGTTAAGTCACATAGGTGTGAGAGTTCTGTACAGATGAATGCACTGGTATGCTGAGTGGTGAGGTCAATGAGTGTGAGGCAGTGGTCTGTTGCATGCAATGGCACAGTTCACTAGCCAAGTTGGTCATGGCTCACCAGTCTCCAAGTAGGGGAAAGGGTCCTGGTCAGGGATCCAGATGGAGAGCTTCCGCATAAGTCCTCCAGCTGCCGGACCTGTCGTCCGCTCCAAAAGGGGCACCATAAGGGCCAACTGACACACCGACCTTCCCATGGGGTGGGGGGGGGGGGTCTGGGCAGGGCGCCCAAGCTGCGGTGGTGACGGTACGTTGACGCGTTTCATCTGCCAATCACAGACTTCCTCTGAGCAAAGGAGGCTGGGAAACATAGTCTTAATTACCCTTCTGCAGTGTAATGTAATTTCATCACTTGGCCACCAGATGTTGTCAGTATGCCAGACATTTTATTTCTCCAATTTAATCTTGCATAGAGCACTGCTATTTTCCACAATGGCCACAAGATATCCTCGTTATGCTACAACCTCCACAACGCTCACTACCATTCATACTGAATTAATTTATACATAACGAGTGATCCACTGGAACAAAACGGTTCACAAAACGGCATTATTCAAGGTTTGCCAATTTAATCAATCATGATAGTCCAAAGATCTTATTAATGGGCGATAATGTAAAAATATCCAATTGCCTCATAGGCACAAAGTGACTCTACATGGGAATGGATTTATTTGTCTGGATGTTAAAAAAACAATACAGGTTTTCCCGCTGAGATTAGCAAAGAGAGATGGAATAATAATAGAGGATCAGTTAGGCTTCTAAGAATACAGACAAGTTAAATTCTATGTTTAAGCCTTTTGCCACCATTGAATCCAGAAGGAAGATCCACATCTTCTCTTTCTGTAGAAGGATGGTGTCGAAGCCTCCTCTGCGTAAGGGGAGATCCAGGGCAAAGATGCCTTTCACTTTTAAACGCTTTGTGTTGCCCCCATGATGATGTTTAAAGTGTGCTGCAAGGGGTTTTTCATCTTTTTTGTTATTGATGCTGGCAATATATTCACCTATCCTGGTCTTCAAGGATCTCTTGGTTTTACCAATGTAAGCCTTGCCACAAGGGCAGGTGAGCATATAGATTACTCTTGTAGTAGAACAGTTGATGAACCTTTTGATGCGGAACTGTTTGGAATTGTCCGCATTCGAAAAGGTATCAGTTCTATATACAAAATGACAGATGCTACATCTGCCACACACATACATTCCCCACTAAGTGTAGTATATAGTTAAAAGCATGGTATTTATTAAAAATGCACTTACAGGAGATAAGTGAATACAGGCATAAAAGATATCCAAGCTTCCACGTCTGGGTGATCCGAGCGCTGGGGATCCTGCCAACATTGGTGGGTTCCAGGGCTTCAGGCATGTGGGCGGAATGCGGTGGTCAGGCATCACGCGTCCCCTGGGGAGCTGGTGGGCTGGATGGAAACTGTCAAAGACGTGCATTCGGAGCAATAAGTGCTCCTTCCTCAGGCCTCCTCTATGTCTGGCAGAGCCGCTCCATATCTGCAGGACCGTACTCCCTCCTCATCATCCTGCTCCCAGCTGTCATTTTCCCCGTTCTGGCCCGGCTCGCGCTGTGCTGCGGCGGCGGAGTGGGCGCGCCATGATTGGTTTCCCGCCGGGCCCTGCCTCCTCCCCCTCGCTGGCGCTGCAGGACCAGACTCCCTCCTCATCATCCAGTTCCCAGCCACTGCCGATCCCGTTCTCCCCTTGCACAGTCCGCAAAACCAACCCCCCCCCCTCCCCACACAGGTCCTTGGTACATTCTTATTTCTCCTGTACTGTACATTTGTTGATTATGTGCATGATCCATTATGTATATACTGTATGTCATCTTCCAGCTGTCCACCCCCCGTTCTCTGCCGGAGCCGAGGGGGGCGGGGCCATCACATCGCAATTGGCTGCCCGCCGGCCCCGTACCCTCCCCTCTCAGATATGGCACGGCTCTGCCAGACATGGAGGAGGCCTGAGGAAGGAGCACGTATTGCTCCGTACGCGCACCTTTGACAGCTGCCATCCAGCCCACCAGCTCCCCAGGGGAACCGTAACACCTGACCACTGCATCCCGCCCACCTGCCTAGAGCCCTGGAACCCACCAGTGCGAAAGGACTTCGGTGTTGGCAGGATCTCTAGCGCTCGAATCACCCAGACGTGGAAGCTTGGATATCTTTTATGCCTGTATTCCCTTATCTCCTGTAAGTGCATTTTTAATAAATACCCTGGTTTTAACTATATACTACACTTAATGGGGAGCCGCTTGTCTTCTGTTTTCACTTCTCTCTACACGAGTGGTGTATATAAATAAAACAAACGAAAAAGTCTACTACAGACTTTATTAAGCTTTCATTGCTGGTTCACTCATTGTATTTGATTTAGGCTGATGTCTAGGGCAGCTCTATCTTTCTAAATTTGGTTTGTGACTGTGTGTATCTCACAGCAGAGTTGCTGCTTTAATTAATGAGGATATATAGCGCAGTTTGTTTTATTTTATTTATTACTTTCTAAATTGCAGCCAGTGCCTGAACCATATGGTGGATACGTTTATGGGGTTAAAGATGAATGTTGACAAGTTCAAAATGAACGACCCCCTTGACCAGGGCCGGTGCTTGACTATTTTGCTCCCTAGGCAAGACTAACACACACTTGGCATTAGTCTTTCCCAGAGTGTGGGTGACTACAACATGTAACAAGGTCAGACAGAGCAGACTCACCGGGCAGGATAGTTTTGCCTATGTCCGGGACCTGATGGTGCCACCTCCTCAGCTGTGTCTGTCTCGTCCGGCTCCCCACTGTCCTCCTCCGCCTCCTCAGCTGTGCCCGCCTCGTTCCGTCCGGCTCCTCAGCTGTGCCTGCCTCACCCCATCTGACTCCCCACTGTCCTCTGCCTCCTCAGCTGTGCCTGCCTCTTCCCGTCCGGCTCCCCATTGTCCTAGGCCTCCTCAGCTGTGCCTGCCTCATGCTACCTGACTCCCCACTGTCCTTCGCCTCCTCAGCTGTGCCTGCCTCATTGCGTCCGGGTCTCCTCACTGTCATCCACCTCCTCAGCTGTACCTGCCTTATCCTGTCGAGCTTCCCACTGTCCTCCGCCTCCTCAGCTGTGCCCACCAGACATTCTTCAGCCCCTCGTGTTGCCTGGGCGGGCTAGAGGGGAAGTCAGTGGCCATGGCGGCACCCCCTAAGGCAGCAGAGCGCCTTAGGCGGCTGTCTAGTTTGCCTAGCGGGAGCATCAGCCCTGCCCTTCACTATGGGGTAACGATGATGAACCACAGGCCAGTTGGACTGCTGGGCTGCCCTGAAGCCAGAGTGCTTTCAGAATGTGCATTCAGCTCAGCAGGCGGTTTTGTGACAGAAAAAAATCTGCCCGTTCGAAGACATAGTTGACTGGCTCACCTTTGTGAAAATGAACCAGTCCTGGGTCAACGATAAGTATCAAGTTCCTTTTGCTGATGCTAAGGATTACATTTTGGTTTTGATTCAGGCCCCACCAACATTATAAAGTACCACCTAAGTATCTCCTTCCAACGTTGTAGACATGTAACAAATACCATCTCTTGCTTCCATGACCACATCCTATCTCCATTAACAGCTTCTTCTATCACTCCTGTCCTGACACCATAACCATCTCCTGGCACCACTACCACCTTGTCCGGTCTCTACACAGCTACAGTCCATTGCTACCACATTTTTAAAGGCACCACAGTAAATGTTGCATAGCTGTTTGCCAGTTGTAAAATTGTGTTTTATTTATTGCAGGGTCAATCCCAAGTTTGATATCAATATCTGTTACAGTACTTCACCAGTAGAAATACACAACCCTGACAGTTTCCTGTTGCAGCTGTTTCTCAATTCTAAAACTTTTTCTGCATGGTTAATCTTGCGATGGTTATGAATGTTTACGTTGCAATATGTAACACTAAAAACAGCAGTTAATCATTCCATATGCTATTTGTGGGAATGTTTTTTTTTTTGGTTTCATGCAAAATAATGCAGTTTGTCTTGTTTTGGGCTTATTTCAGTGAATGCTTCCAGCAAGAATATTCCTTAATTAAAAACTGCCCAGTCTCTCCCTTAAACTGTCTCAGAAAAAATACAGTATAATTTGATTTTTCCAGATGAAAGCTTTTTGTTCTCCCACTATAAAACCGTATCCTATCAAAATAGGGTGACATTCTGTGTGGCAAATCTGTGCTACTTTTTCTGTATGAGAAAAAAATACAGTGTCATTTATTCTTTCTGGGTGAAATCTGCCTTTCTCATTAAATGTGTACATTTCATAAATACACTGTAATGTGCAGATATAATTTACCTGCTCTCTTTGAATTACATTCTAGCAAAAAGAAGTGCATACTCTGTGGCAAATCTGTACTATTTTTGTCTTCAGTATCAGGAAAAAACCCAATGAAATGTTCTATGAAACTTGTTTTGCCACGGTTTGGCAATTCGTACAAAATTGATGGCTTTAGCTTTATTTTTTTTAAAGTTTATACTTTCCTGACAGACTCCATGGCAGCATACTTATGGGTTAACCCTGCCTCCACTCCTCCCCTATAGGACCCCTCTCCCATAAATCTTTGCTCTGAGCCAGAGGCCGTGTTCCTTTTTTGTCCTCCTCCCAAGGACCGGTTTGGTTATTTGATTACCTAAAGTTTTTCCTCTCCACGATCAAGACTGGCCAACAGCGACCACTGGGAAGACAGGTTGCGATACTCCGATAAGCCTTAGCTACTTGGGAGGTATGGAGTGGGCAATTGGAAGAGGCGCTGGAAGAGCTAGAAGCCTAGCCACTGGCAGGTAAGCGGCGCAATGGCCAGACAGCCCAGCTACTAGCGGGTGGCCCTATCTGCCCCAAGTACGGCGTGATCAGCCTACCTGGTCCGGTTTGATTGTGGAAGCAGGATTGAATTGGAGATCTGTGTTTGTGCCGTGTGCGGTGATGTATACCTTTATATTACATATTCAATGGCAGCAGTTTGTGGTTGTCTGTTTTCTTCCCTGTCTCTAGTGTCTTCCAGCCTATGGCAGCTGGAGCGCATTGGCGTTCCAAGCCACTGTTTGCTCTTCTGGCCGGGTGTCCCCAGGTTACTCCTGACCAGGGACCCAGTGCATGCGCACTGTGGGCGGCGGTGGCATCATTTCAGTGGGGAAATTCAATCAGTGGTCAGTACTGTTGATATAGGATCGAGACCTC
>BLSH010356166.1:1388001-1398289 GCA_018402905.1 Glandirana rugosa | reverse complement strand
AAAAAAAAAAAACATTGTCATTCCAATTTTTTATGTGACACTAAATTAGTGCAATGGTTCATGAAAAATGTAATTAAAAAATGCATAAAAGTTAATTTTATGGCAAGCTAATGCAATATATTACCCACATTTTTGGTAAAATGTAAAAGATGAGGTTGCACCGAGTAAATAGATACCCAATAAATTAAGGCTGGGCGGAGACTGCCTAAGATGGCCGCATAGGAGCTTCGCTCCTCTACACCAGGCACGGCCAAAATATATACAGACATATGCATCCCAGTGTGCTAGCATGCTAGCGGGCTTTTGTAGCCTCGGACGGGGCGCCAGGAAGGGATAGAGACAGCTGACTGAACCGAAGCCCAGGATCATCTCCCCTGGTTATACCCATACAGAGACATCTGGCTTAAGATAACAGCGGTACTACAGCGGGATGCATACCTCCCCTCGCCTTCACTTATAGCGTCTCCTTTTACCTCCGACGCTGCCTACATCTCTCCCCCTACGAGTCTCCTTTCGCCACCGGGGGGGGGCGGCGGGAGCCGGAGCGGACACCCTTTAGCAGCTTTGAGCCATAGGCTAGTGGAGAGAGCTTGGCGGTGGAGAGCTGCCGGATACCCACTCCTAGGTCTGTGAAGGATCTCTGCGGGTTTGCTGGGGGTTGGCAGCTGTGTGGTGATACGGGGACACACTGTATGAATGCAGTGTTTGCTCTGGGAGCGATTCTGCGGAGGACGATGTGGATCGCCACTACCCCACTGTGTACACCAACCCCCCATAGGCGTCCTGAAAGGAGACGGACAGGAAGCATCTGGTGCCGGCTCTGGCCGACCAAAGGGGGAAGGCAAAGGCCCTAACAGAGGGAGAACAGGGACCACGGTGAGGGCAGCAGGCAACATTGGCGGATTGCCATCGGGACAGACATCCGGCAGCCAATGGGATAGCCCATGAGCATTGTGGCTCCCATAGAAGATGAAGCGGGCCCTAAGAACATAGCAACTGGAGGACTTTTGGGGTCACATATTTAAGGATTTTCTTGCCGTTGTGGGTAAGAGTGGTATGATATTTTGGTTAATTTTTTTTCTTTCTCTCCTTCCTTTCGCTTAAATGACTATTTACCCAGCTCCTGGAAACATCTGGGTGATACCTAAAACTAAGCAAACAGATAATAAAGAGGAAGAGTTTAACGAAAAGAGGATCCATCATTTCCTGGAAAGGACAAGGTTTTTCTCTCTCTTTTTTTTTTCTCTACAACAGAGGAGAAAAGCCACATTATAACTACATTAGTGACTATGTCAGCTATTTGTGATTCAGGAGATGACCGGGGGAGGGGAGGGAGAGAGAGTTAACATAAAAACCCCTTAGACAAGAAGGAGGATTGGTCAAAACTTCTCACACTGGAGGGAAGAATGAGAGAGAAAGAGAGAAAGGGGGTTTTGATAACATCTAAAAGGCCCTAAGGGGAGGAAAGGGAAAGAATAAAAGGGCAAACTAAACCCTTTTTTAAAGGGGAAACATATAGAACCAGGAAAGACAATACCACAATATATCATGCCTCCCAAAAACTCTCAATCACAAAAATCCCAAAAATTATCTGTGGGCCCCAAAGACGGAAATATCCCTAAAGCACAAACCCCACAAAACACAGACATTAATGAATATTTCCAGCAACCCCAACAGCAGACAGAGATTAGTAATGCGAGAGCGGAGGACCAAGCAATAGCATATATGGAAAAATAATTAAACCTACATCAGGAAGCTGAAGGGGAGGTAAATGGTAATGAAATCCAAAAGGAACCCTGGAACATGGAAACCTACATAAAAGCACTGCTGACTAGAGACGACATGGATAAGTATATATTGCATCTTGAAACATGCTATAAAAAAGAAATACAGGAAGTAAAAGCCTGTCTAGAAAATGTTAAAGATAGAACAAACAACATTGAAATGAGAGTAACAAAATTGGAGGAGAAAATAATCCAATCAGAAAAAGAAAAACAAGAAATTACTCAATGTTGGAGAAAAGCCATACTACAAATAGAAGATCAAGAAAACAGAAGCAGAAGAAACAATATTAGAATTAGAGGCTTACCGGAGGCAACAGGGCCTAAGGAACTGATACCAACCCTCCAAGGCACCTTTAACACACTGTTACAACAATCCCCAACAGAAGAAATATTATTAGACCGCGCACACAGATCATCGGGGCCTGTAAATCATGATCCACAGAGGCCTAGAGACGTTATATGTAGAGTACACTTCTTTCATATAAAAGAAAAAATTATGCGGGCCGCACGGCAACAGAAAATGATTGACTTTAATGGCGCACAGATAAGCCTGTTACAGGATCTTTCCAGATATACTTTGGCCTTGCGAAAGGCAATAAATCCATTGACTACAATGATGAGGGAAAGGAACATCTTATATAAATGGAAATTTCCGTTCCAGATCCAAGTGTTTTACAAAGGAAAAAAGCAGAATTTCAAGATATTGCAGATCTTCCAAACTTCTTGAGAACCCTACAGCTTCCGGATGTTGAGCTACCACTCTGGCCCCCAAGATACCCGGGATATTTGAACAATCGTCTGAATAGAAAATAATACTTGAAAAGATTTAACAACGTTGGGGTTTGGCGGGAGGGAGGGGAGGGGGTAGGATTCGTAATAATTTTCCATAAATACAGAGGAATTTTTTTTTCTCTTACATAATTTGTCACTTTACATATTTCGATGCTATGTACAATATACATAAGGTACTTTTTTTATCTCTTTTTTTTTCCTCTTTTTCCCCTTCCCTGGCAAATAGGTAAGCTTTCACATCTCACACACTCGGCCTTCACGCACACATTCATAAATATTATTTTGTACACTAATATATATATATACATACAGGTTATTATACACAATTCACGTATTTGGCTTTCACATATACACACTTACACATGTCCCCCTAAAAGAAAAGATAAGGAAAAAGAGAAAACATTTTTTTTCTTCCCCCACATACACAGGTCATCATACACATTTCACATATTTTGTTTTCACATATAATATTCACATATATCCCTTTGAATAAGTTATTTATTTATTTTTTTCAAATATAGATACTATACACGCTTCACGTATTTGGTTTCTATGTACAATATTCACATAAGTTTTTTTTTTTTTCCTTCCACAAACAGGCTATTATTAAAATGTTATACATATGGAGTCTGTGTATACACTCATGGTGACTTTTGAACACTTAAAAGAGAAGGGGGAGATGGAGGGGAGGAGAGAGGGTAGGGAAAAATTATTTATTTATTTATTTATTTTCTCCTTATAAATTAGTTATCGTTTAAATTTCACATATATGGTGTTCATGTATGTATTCACAAACATCTCTCCGAACCCTCGAAAGAAAGGGGAGGAGAGAGGGGAAGCAAGAGGGACACAACATTTTTTTTTTTCCCCTCTTCTCTCCCTCTCCCCTTCTCCTCTCTCTCCCCCTGATATTCCCTCCCCCTCATTTTTGTGGAGGGATAGGGATTTGTTTGAGGGACAGCTGGTAAATAGTATATCTGTGCTAACCCGATTTCCGAGATGTCACTGGAATCGGAAAGATAACAAATACATACGCATTTTACAAATAGTGACAGGATATAAACAGCCTAGTCTAATGGGACAGAATGAGAGAAGATGCTAGATAACACATTTCCTAAACAGGAGACGATATAGGCTTGGTTGTTTAACGATTGCATGATTGCAACTGCACTACCCTGGCGCCCCCCCCCCCCACTGGGAACAGTTAAATCATTAAATGGGGGGGCTTGACTGGGGGGAGGCAATTCCATCTCTTCCCCCTCCGGTCTAGCCCTTTCTCCTCTATAGAAGGCTTGCATGGTAAGGGATGCGGTCAACGATAGGTCATTCCTCACCCAATAGATAGGGATCCTATGTTATAGGACAGACAGAAAGTCATTTAGTTATATAGCAACTAGGGTTGCTTAAGTATGTGATAAAGTTCTCCTCACTTTTTTTTGTTCGTCTCTTTTTTCTTATCCCCTTCATGTTCATCCTTATTCCATTTTATTTTTTTTTTTTTTATGGGTTTGGTAAAAATGTATTTAATTTCATTTAAGTTCATTTAACGCAAGAGGTCTTAATTCCCCATCTAAGAGAACACAAATCCTATACTCACTCCACAAACAAAAAGTGGGGGTGGTCTTTTTCCAGGAGACGCATTATCGATCAAATCACACCCAAAGATTTACAACAAATATTATCCAGCATGGTATCACAACACTTTTCCTTATTCAAAGACTAGAGGTGTATCTATTGCTATACACAAATCTCCCCCACATCAGGTTTTGGAATCCTGGAGCAGCAGGGACGGTAGAGCCCAGCTTTTAAAATGATCTATCTATGGGGTAAAATATAAGTTTACCAATATATATCTACCAAATCAAGAGCAAATTAAAACAGCAATACAATTGATGACAGACCTGGTAGAAAGATCGGAGGGTATTGTGCTCATCGGTGGGGATTTTAACTTTGTTTTGGACTTGGACCGAGATACTACTGCAACTCACCCATTCCAAAATAATAATCAGACAAATACATTTAAAGAGATTATGGAAAAATTTAAAATGATCGATATCTGGCGAGCCCATCATCCCAGGGATAGAGATTATATATTTTATTTGAAGGCCCACAATACATATCATAGGATAGATTTCTTTCTGGTAAGTCAATTTGGACTACCTACTGTGACTGCTTCAGAGATAGGCAACTTCGCCTGGTTCGATCACGCCCCAATCTTTGTTGAACTCGAGCTCTCCAGCCACAAGAGATCACATGGCCAATGGAAATTGAACAAAAACTTATTGAAGGACGAAGTGTGTGTATCAGAAATCCGTCAGGCAATAATAGATTTCCAAAAAGATCATGAAAAGGATGAAACTTCTCAACCCATACAATGGGAAAAATTAAAATATGTATTGAGGGGCATTTTCATAAAGCATGGGGCTAGATTGAAGACGAGTAAAATGAACAGAACATCTATCTTATTAAAAGAAATTGCAAACTATGAGAAAGTCCATAAACAGAATCCCACCCCGACAAACCTGGTAAAACTGACAGACAAACAGAATTAATTGCTATCCATACTAAACGAACAAACACTGAGATTAAGAGACAAAAAACGAGCCTTATATTACTTAAAGGGAAATATAACTGGGACCTAACATTTATAGGTAAAGTGGATCCAGGGTGTGTCCGATTGCCTCTCGGGGGGATCAGGAAGGAAATTTTTCCCCCATTATAGCAAATTGGATCATGCTTTGCTGGGGTTTTTTTGCCTTCCTCTGGGTCAACTGTGGGTGAAGGATTGTATATGGGATTGTTTGGCTATATATAAATTATAATTTTTTTTTTGGTTGAACTAGATGGACTTGTGTCTTTTTTCAACCTGACTAATTATGTAACTATGAAATAAACCAGGTAAACTTCTGGCAAGAGCTTTGCGATAACGCTCAGCTACTACATCTATAATAAAAATTCTAAAAACATCAGGGGAAATGACATCTAATCCCAAAGAGATTTTAGAAAGCTTTCAAATTTTCTATTCTAAACTTTATAACATTACTAATCAAAAGACGGGTAAAGAACTAGATAGGTTCCGCCAAAAGATACAATAATATATAAAAGAAACCGCAATCCCAACATTACCTAAAGAAACAAAACTAGATAAAGAAATCTCAATGGAAGAAATACAGAAAGCCATCAAAATCTTGGCCTTGGGAAAAAACCCAGGACCAGATGGCTTTACTGTACATTTTTATAAAATATTAGGTGAAAACCTAGGACCTGTGTTATGTAAGACTTTTAATGCAGTAACCACACATTGCCCCTTTGCGTCGCAAGGCATAGAAGCTCACATTTCTATAATACCCAAACCAGAGAAAGATCACACTATATGTGGGAATTATAGACCTATTTCTCTTACAAATATCGATTTACGGATTTTTGCAAAAATCATAGCAGAAAGGGTTACTCCAATCCTACCAGCATATGTCCATCTAGACCAAACAGGATTTGTAGGGGGAAGGGAAGCTAGAGATAATACTCTAAAAACTATCTCATTGATTGAATATGCCCAGAGGATCTCCACCCCATCCTGTCTTCTGGCCATAGATGCCGAAAAAGCGTTTGACAGGGTGGGATGGCATTTCCTGGAAGAAACCCTGAAACAATGGGGCATCGGTCCCCACCTAATGCAAAAGATAATGTCACTGTATAATAAACCCCATGCAAAGGTCCGGATGGATGGGACCCTGTCGGGTTCCATCCCCATTACAAATGGGACCCGACAGGGTTGCACCCTCTTCCCATTGTTATATGTACTGGTAATGGAACACCTTACCACAGCTATATTAAATTAGCCCCAGCCATGTCATAAAGTCTGCCAATATCCCAATTTAGTAGAGACAAAAGGTACTCCCCCTAGTACAAATAGCGGGACTTTGAAGGCAGTACATCCAACAAAATATGTATGTAAAATAAGCACAATTTATTACAAAATACCAAAAAGGACAGACATCAAGTAAATCACATACATGTATTTAAAAGGACATAATGGCATAGACTTGTACAGTCCAAAAGGCATACATAGAAGGTATTATTTCTGTAGAGATGTATCATCTTCATGAGCATAGGCCCAACATGTTTCGGGATGAAATATCCTTCTTCAGGGACAACAATTCATGCCCATCATACAATCTCTGAAAAACATCATATCATTACATACTGATATCTCATATAACAGGATAAGGATAAAGGGACATAGACATGGGAGGCTACTCACCACATGCCAAAAAGTAGGAGTCATGCCACAATATCAGGACCACCGCTTGAATGGAGGAGAGATAGTAAAAGACATTCCCTGGGGAACGAGGACGACCAGGACATGAGGGCCCTCCCATCCACCGCACGGGGACCGGTCTGGTGGGCCACAAGGACCCCCCACAACACTGGCGAAAGGCCAAAAAAGTGGGAGGAACCCCTCCGATGGAAAACACCGCAGGATCTGAGAATGGGAAGGAAATGTTTGACACTTAATAGGGCATATACATGAAAAAAGGGGGAGTAGAGGGGATGCCCCATTATACTCAGAATGGGATACAAAGGGGAACCCCCTAAAATACTTCGCCAGCCACCCATATAGTATGGTGGAGTGTGCACATCCAATTAGGCCCCACCATAGACCCCCAACTGGCATAAGGCCATAGAGTCATTTGAATAGTGATCATATATAGATCCCAAAGGTAGAAAATTAAATCAAGGGGTATCCATGATGTGGGCTGGAAGCGTCATCAAAGTACCCATATATGTCGCCCTGGAACACTAACTCGTTATATTCAAAGAGATTTACCTTACACTGGTGCGCGAATTGGGTGTCCTGGTGTGTCAAGGGGACGGCGTCTGCCACGATTGCCGCCGTCCCCTCGTCTTTAAAGGGCAAAAAGGCGCCAAACCAGAAGTCACATGGCGCATATGCGCTTGGTGATGACGCAATGGCGTCAGCGTCATGACGACGGCGCCGACGTCACAAACGTCATCACATCCACGCGTCAACAGACGCCGGACTGCCGCAAACAGGTAAAAATGTGACGGCCTTCTCCCTGTTGCTAGGAGACAGACCGTCATAACACCAACAAAGGCCGCACACAACATAGGAGAAGAAAGGAGCAAAAACCATGACATTCACCACCCAACCAGAAGCGCAGCTAAACATCAGGGGGTCCCAGAACGAGTCCCCTGAGGTCCCTCTGCACGGCGCCGCCCCGACCATCCGGGGGGCATCCTGCAGAGGGGCCCCACCGGCGCTGACAGGGGAACCCGGATCGAGGTCCAGTCACCCTGATAAAACCCAGCCCCCAGCCCATCAGTAGGGCATGGGGGCCTGGGTGCGCCGGGCGGCATACCAGGATCCCCGATCACACCCGGATTCAGATGAACCCTGGATGGGGGGGCGGGTGGCAACCCAAATGGCCCAATTGCTGCACAGCCCAGGGAACAGAAAAAATGAAGGAAGAAAGGGGAAAGGAGGGGAAGAAGAAGAGAAAAGGAAGAGAGGAAAAAGAAAAAAAGGGGAAAAACTGTAGAGGCGGTGGCCCCGAAAGTGGGATCAGTCCCACAGCCCCATAACCAGCAACCATGACGGAAAGATAAAAAAACACAGGCATAGGCATTAGACCTTGTTTCACACTGCATCAATGACAGATTATACATTATCTTTGTCCCAGCCACCTGAGGCAAAACCCTCTAGAAAGGGTCTGAAACTAAGATGTTCATTAATACCTGGGGGAAGTGTGGCCTGCAGGGGTGCTATCCACCGTGATTCCCGCTGTAACAACACCTTATCACAATCACTCCCTCTGGCACTTGGGTGCACCCGATCTAAGATAAGAAAAGAGAATTTCGGACACCGGCCCTGATGGTATCGGCAAACATGACGGCCCAAAGGGGCCTCAGGATTAGCCGTTCTTAAGTTGGCAATATGTCTCAGGGCTCGTTTGGAAAAAGGTTGTATTGTTTTGCCAACATAGAATCCTCCACATTGGCACATCAAAAGGTATACCACATATGGGGTCATACAGTTGGCAAAGTGTAATGGTTTGTACAAGGTGCCATTGGGTAAAGTGACTGGACTAGAGGTGTTCATATATCTACATATGGAGCAACCCCCACATGTATATGTACCCCTCCGTTTGCATGCATCACCACGAAACAAGCCCTTAAATTCACTACTAACCAGCTGGTCTTGTAGCGACCGTGCTCGTTTGTAGGTGATTGCTGGAGTGGATGGCACATGAGATTTTAGTAAAGGATCTGAAGTTAAAAGATGCCAGTGCTTTTGTATAATTGATCTAACAAGCCCCATGTTGATGGGCATGAATTGTTGCCCCTGAAGAAGGGTATTTCATCCCGAAACATGTTGGGCCTATGCTCATGAAGATGATACATCTCTACAGAAATAATACATTCTATGTATGCATTTTGGACTGTACAAGTCTATGCCATTATGTCCTTTTAAATACATGTATGTGATTTACTTGATGTCTGTCCTTTTTGGAATTTTGTAATAAATTGTGCTTATTTTACATACATATTTTGTTGGATGTACTGCCTTCAAAGTCCCGCTATTTGTACTAGGGGAGTACCTTTTGTCCTTACCACAGCTATACGGAACAATTCCGATATACAAGGGATTAAAATAAAGGGAAAAGAATATAAAATGTCCGTATATGCAGACAATCCTTTATTGCATATTACCAATCCAATAATAACCATTCCAAATCTTATTCAGGAGTTTGACCGGTTTGGAGTTTTAAGCAATTTTAAAGTGAACTATGACAAATCTGAAGAATTGAATATATCACTATCAAATAAAGCTCAATCTCATCTTCAAAAAATGTTCCCCTTGAAATGGCAACAAAATGCCCTTAAATATCTATGGATACAGATACCTTGAAATCTGGATAGATTAATAGAATTTAACTACGTTCCCTTGATTAATAAAATCTTCAAATTGCTCCAAAAATGTGATAAAAAAAGCCTTCTCATGGATGGGACGGATTAACATCATAAAAATGGACATACTTCCAAAACTATTGTATTCATTCCAGGCAATCCCGGTGTATCCCCCTGCCACCATAATCTGTAAATTATGGTCTGCGGTAGGGGGATTTATCTGGGAGCACAGACCTTCCCGTATTAAACTAAACATACTTGTCAGATCTAAGCTTACAGGAGGTCTAGCCCTGCCGGACTTCACAAGATACATACAAGCTGTACATTTAATGAGGATGGTAGACTGGTTCCACGGGACTAAGTATAAACTATGGGTCGGACTGGAGGAGGACATTCTGGGTATGAAATTGGGACAGGAAAAAAATACAAACATGAATTTTAAAAAATAAAAATTGTGAAGAAAAAAAATAATAAAAATAAAAACATTCTGACACTGTCCATTGCTCTACTCACACCATCCACTGGGCGCCAAAATGTTTTTGAAAAAATGAAAAAAAAAAAATACAAAAAAATTAAAAATTGTAATAATCTTTAAAAAAAAATAAAAAATAAAACAACTACTGACAATGTCCACTACCCTACTGACACAATCCTGAACATAATCTCGTTACCTGTCACAGTCTTACAAAAATAAAAATAATAAAAAAAAGAAGTGTTAAAAATAAAAAATTTTAAGTACAAACATAAAAAAAGGACAGGGTTAAAGTATGGGTCTTACAGGA
>BLSH010356166.1:1342347-1366887 GCA_018402905.1 Glandirana rugosa | reverse complement strand
GGAGGACCACAACCGCAGACAGAATCTGCGACTCTGGGGGCTTCCGGGAGACGCAGACCGATAATTACTAAGGGAAAAGGTAATGACTGTTTTCTGTAAAATTTTGGGAGGTGAAGCGCCTGACAACTTAGAGATAGAGAGGGTCCATCGGACAGGGGGCCCCAAAAATGCTGATCCCAAACGCCCACGAGACGTGATCTGCCGTATGCAGTTCTATATACATAAGGAGATGATTCTCCGGAAAACTTGGGAAATGGGAGTGGTGGATTTTGAAGGATGCAAGGTTAAAATATTACCAGATGTCTCCAAAGCAACTTTGCAGCGCAGAGCATGGCTGAAACCTGTTTTGGACTGTATACGGCAGCTTGGGGGTAAATATAGGTGGAGATACCCGATAGCAATGGAGATACAGCTAAATGATAAGCAGTTTAACGCCAGCGGACCTTCCAGACCGTTTCAGTTTCTTGGATATAGCTCCCTTTAAAATCACAAACTGGCTCCAATTGCTTCCACCAAAAATAAGACGCTCAGACACTGTGCCATCTCAAGGAACCTATATGATACACCCATTACAGTCTATGTGAATGCAGAGGTAGTACCAGGGAAGTGATACAGACTAGGAATAAAGGATAGAATGTCTACTAGCAGAGAAAAAAGGATGATGACCAGAACTTAACACGGGGGGGTTTTCTTTTGTGTTTTGGTGTTATTTAATAATTGTGGGAGGGAGGCTATTGCTATAACGGGATAGGGTGTGGGGGTGGGGTAGTTACATACACTGCTGTAAAACTTTCATATTATTTGATATTTAAGGCCTGGAGACAGGCGGAAGTGGAAGGGTATATAATAAGGGAATAATGAGAAAATATGGCAGAGGACGGGTTTTGAAAGAAGATAAGTATGACTGAGGAAGTACATGAGATAATAAATAGCCACTGGATGGATGGACGGTTGGTGGGTTGAGAGGATGAAGGGGAGGAAGGGATGGATGGGTGGATGGATGGGCTAAGTGGTGGTAGAGACTAGAACGTGTGTGGGGGGGAGGAGAAGATATTGGCACAAGTGGTGAGGATTTAAACTTGACATTAGGGGTGTTGTGGTTCTTTTTTGTTTTTTATGGTTTCCTTTTTTTTTTTTTGCAGTGAAGTACTAAGAGTCGTATAGGATGATCTACGGTAGGATCAAGGGATAGATAATGATTACACTACCTCCCACACAAGGAAGGGAGACACAACAAGTATAATACGCAATGGATGCACGGGATGTTATTTGTATATATTTACACAATACCTATTCACAAGGGGGGTTCCCCTCCCCCCCCACTCCTTTTTTTTCTCTTATTCTTCACGTTTGGAACATATAATATATGAATGTCATTAGTAGGGGAGGAGAGCAATGGGAAGCTAGGTACACACCTAACTCGCCTTACACACCCACCTTACTCCACCTTACCCCCCCAGTGCTACAGCAACGGGAAGGAAGCAGATGAACGCCAGAAGTTTACAGGATACCCCCTATGTCTGATTGTGTGGGAAATGCCCCTCCCGGTCCCTTCTTTTTTTTTTCTCCCCCCCCCTTGGTTGAGAAAATAATGATAGCTGTCGGATGGTGCGGGAGGCTCTACTCCTCTATCGAGCCAACCTGAGCCACGATCCCCCAATAGGATTGCACCCAATAGCCTAGGGGAAATAGGCTGGGTGTGTAAAGCTTAGTGCTTTGTAGACCCCAGGGGAACACACATCATGAACTTGGGAGATGGATAGCCTACATATAATGTCCCTGAATACTAAGGGACGTAACACCCCGGAAAAATGCAGGATACTCCTACCAGATTTAAAACGTATTAGGGTGAATATAGCACTTTTACAAGAAACCCACTTTAGGGCAAATAATTTACCCTTGCTTAGAAATAAACAGTTCCCTAATGATTACCATGCAACAAACTCAATGTCAAAATCTAAGGGGGTATCTATATTGATCTCCAGTAAAGTACCATGGATGTGGACAGATTCAATGATGGATATGAAAGGTCAATACCTGTTTCTTAAAGGTACGATAAGTGAAGTTAGGGTACTCTTGCTGCGATATACGCCCCAAACACACAACAGGATATATTTTTGAAAAGGGTTTTAAGTAAACTATCTGAATTTTCAGATGGCCAGTTGATAATAGGAGGAGACCTTAATATACCATTGATACCGAGGGAGGATACCTCTTTAGGCACCTCCTCGATACCACTGGGTCTGCGTAAGAGGGTAGTAAAAATACTCCACGAAGCAAGATTGATAGATGCTTGGCGCATACTTCATCCGGGAGAGAGGGATTATAACTTCTACTCCTTAGTTCATAAGTCAGACACTTTTTTCGTCCCTCATGGTCAACTGCACTCTATTGTTGAGGCTAAAATTGGTTCACCTGGTCAGATCATGCCCCAGTATTTCTAAAATATAGGATAACAGATATTAAGTGCAGAAGTTCAGCAACATGGAAGTTAAATGAAAATCTGCTACAGGACCCAGTGGTCCTGGAGGAAGCTGAGAAGGAATTAAAGTGGTACTTTCAAACAAATGATATTCCAGAAAGTTCTCCGGGATTGATATGGGAAGCTCACAAAGCTGTCATCCGGGGGGTTTTGATTAAGCATGGAGCCAGGATAAAACGTGAAAGGGAGGCCAAGCTAACAGCTTTGCTAGCGAATATCCAAAGACTGGAGACAATGCATAAACAGACATCCTCTGTAGAGGTTGAACGAGACCTAATAGTGTCACTGAGACAGGTTACAGATTTATTACTATACAAAGCTAAAAGAGTAATACAAAGGGAACGGAGACATACTTATGAATCAGGAAACAAATGTGGGAAATTACTCGCCCAGGCACTAAAGGAACAACAATTAACAACATATGTTCCATTGGTAGTGGACACAGATGGATCAAGACACACCCAACCTAGACAAATCACTTAGGGATTTGGTGATTTCTATGCAGCTATTTATAATATACAGAAAGAACCATTAGATCAGTCGGAAATGGAAGACTATTTACGGACCTCTGGAATGCCGAGGTTGACGAGTTTGGCAAGAGAAGAGATGGAGGCACCAATTACCTTAGAGGAATTACAGGTAGATATTAATACAGCAAAAAAAGGTAAAGCACCTGACCCTGATGGCTTTGCGGTCTATTATTATAAAACATTTCTGCCAATACTGGGTCCATTCTTGGTGAAAATGATGAACGGAATGGGAGATACATCTATATTTCACACGGACTCCCTGAAAGCTCTTATAACAGTAATATACAAGGAAGGCATAGATTCTACACAATATGGGAGCTATAGACCAATCTATCTGTTGAATTCTGACGTGAAATTACTAGCTAAGATAGTTGCGACCCGACTACAACACCAGATACCAGCACTGATTCACTTGGACCAGGTGGGTTTGTCCCAGGGAGGGAGGCAAGGGACAATAATACTAAGGTCTTGAACTTAATTCACATTGCTAAGAAATCAGGAACATCGGGGGTGTTTTTAGGGACG
Organism: Glandirana rugosa; assembly: GCA_018402905.1. Classification (NCBI taxonomy): domain Eukaryota; kingdom Metazoa; phylum Chordata; class Amphibia; order Anura; family Ranidae; genus Glandirana; species Glandirana rugosa. The sequence continues at coordinate 1,363,350 of BLSH010356166.1, read as the reverse complement.
GATGCGGAAAAAGCATTTGATCGGGTTAGCTGGAAATATATGTTCTCTGTCCAACGCTATGTGGGCTTGGGGGATAATATAATGAGACAGATAGCAAGCTTATATACAACACCGACTGCTCAAGTTAAGGTAAATGGAGTCCCTTCACGCTCGTTTATAGTGGCGAATGGAACAAGGCAAAGGTGTCCTTTATCACCCATCCATTTCGCCTTGTCCCTAGAGCCACTTTTGTGTAAGTGAAGAGTGAGTGAAGATAGGAAAACTGCAATATAAGATCTCGGCATATGCTGATGATATGCTATTCTCATTAACAAATCCGATGATATCGCTACCTAATTTATTCCGCGAGATAGAGATATATGGCAGTTTTTCTAATCCTAAAATTAATTTTTCAAAATCAGAGGCTATGGGAATTGATGTCCCGGAACCCCTGATGAGCATGCTAAGACAGAATTATAAATTTAAATGGACAAATCAAGCTCTGAAATATCTGGGTACACTTACACCAGCAGATTTATCGCAAACATTTAAATTGAACTTCTTGCTGAGTAGAGTGCAGTTGACAATGGGGAAATGGAATAAGGGATATCACTCATGTTTTGGGAGGTGCAATATTGTTAAGATGAATGTCTTGCCTAAATTTTTGTATCTGTTCCAGGCCCTACCTATTGAGATACCCATGCAATACTTCAAGAGAGTACAGGCGCTCTTTATCCATTTTGTATGGGCACATAAACAGCCAAGAATTAATAAATCTTTGCTAGTACTCCCCAAACAAAGTGGTGGACTGGCGTTGCCAGATATATATAGGTACTACCAGGCAGCCCATTTGGGGCACCTGGTGGATTGGTGCAGACATGAGGAGGAGAAAATGTGGATGGGCCTGGAACAGAGGCAGAGTAATGTACTATTACGGCGAGCACCATGGTGCTACGGGGAACTTACACTTTCTGAGAGGAGACATCCATTGATAGGACCTACACTTCGGCAATGCTACAGATTTTTGCTTCAAAAGAAACATCCATTAAAGGAGTCCCCACTCTATCCTTTACTGTGAAACCCTCAATTCCCACCTGGGCTATTGAGAGAGGGTTTTTAGGTATTGAGGGAGAGAGGAATATATCAGATCTCCCATTTTCTGGTGTCGGGAATCTGGCCCACACTCCGAGACCTGATATCAGTGAATGGTCCCTTTCAAGTCAATGACTGGCAGGGAAGGCAACTAAGACACTTTCTCCAGTCATTGAGAATCCCTAGAAATTTGGATGATGATTTATTACCGCTAGAAAAATATTGTGTGGAGAGAGGGAAACTCTCGCATACAATCTCAAAAATGTATACACTACTGATAACCCCGACAGATGACTTTCGGATACCATTTTTCCAAAAAAAGAACTAGGGAAGACATTAACAGAGGGCCAATGTACTAACATAATATACAATATCTTCAACTCGTCAATGTGTACAAAAGTACAAGAAACAAATTACAAGATCTTTGCACAGTGGTATCGAACTCCGGCTCGGCTCCATAGATGTTACTTAGAGACATCTGATAGTTGCTGGGGGTGTCAAAGGGAAAGGGGTTAATTCTTACACACCTTTTGGTCATGACAGTGACTGAGAGACTACTGGAAAGAGATCCGTCAGAGCTCCGAGAGGTTCTGCGACTTTCTTGCTGAACGACGGTAAGCGAGACACTTCGATAATAAGCCATTTGTTAAATGCAGCTAGAATGTGTATCCTTTTAAACTGGAAAAAAACGCATCCACCCTTGATCCGAATGTGGGTGGAGAAAGTGGAAGAAATTAATCAAATGGAGATCCTAGTCTGGACAGATAGGCAGAAGAGAGAGAAGTATGAAAAAATATGGTCCCCTTGGAATGCCTTTATGGAAACGGAGGAGGGGAGGGGACTGTGTCTCGGTCGAAGTGGCTGTCTCCCCCCCCTTTTTTTTTTTCTCTCTATGTTTTGGGAGGGATCTAAATTAGAATAGAAATATATGAAGTATGTATAATACTATGGTAATATGGTGTATGTAGACAGAATGACGTATGAATAATCTTTACTGTATATTATACCTGTTGAGGGAAGTTGGACTACCAGAAAATGTAGAGGAGTGTGCTTAATTTATCTTGTCTTTATGTGGATATGGCGACCTGATCTCTACCCCAGGCATTCTATGGGGAGAGGGAAGGGAATGCATTAATAAAGATTAAAGAGAAGAAAGGTAATGAGAAATACCACCATGATGAGACTAAACCAGCTTACGGTAGGAATACTAAGCTGAATTTTCTTTTTAATGCTAGTCTACTTATGTGGTATAAAAGAAGAAAAAAGAAAGGAGAACTTGATATCATTGAGGAATTGCAGAGCAAGTGGTCGAGCCTTATTGTGTTGGTACTGAAGCCCATAAGGGCTCTGCGATTTTGTAATGATTTCAGAAAACTCAACGAGGTATCGAAGTTTGATGCATAACCAATACCCAGAGTAGACAAACTGATAGAGAGGTTGAGGCCAGCCAGGTACATTACCACCTTATACCTCAACAAAGGCTACTGGCAGATACCTTTAACTAAGGAAGCCAGATAAAAGTCTGCCTTTTCTACCCCAGATGGCCATTTCCAGTACAAAAGAAAGCAGTTTGGCTAGCATTCCGCTCCAGCTACTTTCCAGAGAGCTATGGATAAAACCTTACACCCACATCAGAAATACACTTCAGTGTATTTAGATGACATTGTCATCTTTAGTACAGACTGGGAATCCCATCTTCCCCACGTGCAGGCGGTCTTAGACTCTCTAAAGAAAGAAGGATTTACTGTGAAGCCAGAAAAGTGTACCATTGCTATGGAAGAGACCAAGTACTTGGGGTACATTGTGGGTAGAGTGTTGGTGAAACCACATATGAAGAAAGTAGAGGCTATCCAGGCCTGGCCCCGCCCAGTCACAAAGAAACAAGTGTGAGCCTTTTTGGTCGTCATCGCGGGGTACTACCGCAGGTTTGTCCCCAAATTTGCCACTATTGCTGCACCTCTAGCAGACCTGACTAAGGGAAAAAAAGTCACTTCTGAATGGGGATGACAAGGCTGAGAAAGCTTTCCAGGAGCTTAAAACAGCCTTGTGTCAGTATCCAGTACTGGTCGCTCCTGACTTCTCAAGAGAATTTGTTGTTCAAACAGATGCCTCCAGTGAAGGCTTGGGAGCTGTTCTGTCCCAAGAGGTCAATGGGGAGGAATACCCCATAGTTTCTCTGAGTAGAAAATTGACCGCTGCCGAGAGAAATTATGCTGTGGTAGAGTGGGAGTGCCTGGCAATTAAGTGAGCCCTCAACTCCCTGCGCTATTTTCTCCTCGGTAGGAGTGTTTCGCCTGGTGTCAGACCATGCCCCATTGACCTGGATGAGACAGAATAAACTCACAAATGCCAGAGTTACCCAGTGGTTTTTGGCATTGCAGGAGTTCAAATTTGTACTTGAACACAGACCCAAAAGCAACACCAAAACGCAGATGCCCTGCGGTACACTGTAGGGTGTCCAGCATTGCCTCGGACACCTCCGCATCGAGGCAGAGGGGGGGTATATGTACAGGACATCGGGAATGTATCTTGGATGGCAAGTATATTCCCCTGATATTTGACTTTGGTCCCAAAGGGTTAAGTCTCAGGTGAGGGAGCAGAGGCAGCAGAGGGAAATCAGCACCTGTGCCACAGGAAGTGAGTGGAAGAGAGAGAGACTCACAAGCTGTGCAGAAACTGTGAGCTCTCAGACAAACTGGGACACAGGCTGCTAACCCCATGTGTGGCCTGTCTTGCACCCCTACTTGGAAGAGCCTAGCGCCTGCATGGGATCAAAGACTAGTGCTGAGCCTGTTGTTAATTACCTGTACAAGGATTTTGGACTGTTTATTTACTTTGACTGAAGTAAGCTGTCGTTTTTTTTAGCTGTGATTAAAATAAAAGAACTGTTTGCTTTTATCAAACTGGCTGCCAGTTATTACAGAGCTACCCACAGGGTAATATATATATATATATATATATATTACTAGTCTACCTCCTTTTTCTTCCACCTCAAGTTGAGTCCATAAAAATTTAAACATGCACTGCACCAGTGAATATTCTAAATGAATCGCCACCACAGAGTGCTTCTTCCACTTTCCAAACAGGCTGCTTACCTCAGATTTTCACCTATTAAAAAATAGGTAAATATGAATCTTGCCCTTTAAAAGGGCTTTGTCTCCAAGCAAACTTTCATCTGTGTCTTTCTCCACATTTGAACACCTTTCTACCAAAAGTAGCTCTGAAGCAGTCATGATTTTATGACGAAACGCATCAAGTACGTGGACGGATGAGGTCATTACACTGAAAGGAACAGGGAGTTTACTATCTTGGATAGGTATCTGAAGCCAAAGTCTAACCTTAAGGGGGAAATGCTCTCGCATTTTGAATGACAATTACTCAGTCATGCAACACTGTACCCATATGAAATTTTTGTCCTTTTTTTCACACAAATAGAGCTTAATTTTGGTGGTATTTAATCACCGCTGGGTTTTTTACTTTTTGCGCTATAATTAAAAAAAGACCAAAAATGTTGTTAAAAAAAACACATTTTTCTTTGTTTCTGCTATAAAATTTTGCAAATTAGTAATTTTTCTTCATAAATTTTGTCCAAAATGTATACTGCTACATATCTTTGGTAAAAAAAAAAACAAATTAGTGTATATTATTTGGTCTTTGTAAAAGTTATAGAGTCTACAAGCTATGGTGCCAATCACTGAAAATTGATCACACCTGATGTACTAATGGCTTATCTCATTTCTTGAGACCCTAAAAAGCCAGGAAAGTACAAATACCCCCCAAATGACCCCTTTTTGAAAAGTAGAGACAGTCCAAGGTATTTAGTAAGAGGCATGATGAATTTTTTTAAGTTGTCATTTTTTTCCCACAATTCTTTGCAAAATGAAGTTTTTATTTCGTTTTTTTTCCACATAATTGTCATATATTAACATGTAATTTTTCACACCCAGCATATGCATACCACAAATTACACCCCAAAATACATTATACTACTCCTCCAGAGTATGGTGATACCACATGTGTGAGACTTTTACACAGCCTGGCCACATACAAAGGCCCAACATGCAAGGAGCACCATCAGGTGTTCTAGGAGCATAAATTACACATTTAATTTCCTGACTACCTCTTGCACTTTTGAAGGTCCTGGAGCACCAGGACAATTGAAACGCCCAAGAAATCACCCCATTTTGGAAAGCAAACACCCCAATGTCTATTCTAGGAGGCATAATGGGTCTTTTGAACATGTCATTTTTTCCACAAGTTTTTGGAAAATGTGGAAAGAAAATGAAAACACATTTATTTTACACAAAGTTGTCAATTTATACAATATTTCTAACATACAGCATGTACCTAGCAAAAATTACACCCCAAAATACATTCTGCTACTCCTCCTGAGTATGGCGATACCACATGTGTGACACATGTGTGACACTTTTACAGCCTGGCCACATACAGAGGTCCAAAATGCAGGGAGCACCATCAGGTGTTCTAGGGACATACATTTGACTAAGCACAGATGGGTATGACTGAGCATGGATGGGTGAGCATGGATGGGGATGACTGAGCACAGATGAGGATGACTAAGCACAAGTGGGGATGACTGATCACAGATGGGTGGGTGAGCACGGCTGGGTGGATGAGCACGGCTGGGTGGATGAGCATGGATGAATGGATGGGTGAGCATGGCTGGGTGGGTGAGCATGGCTGAGTGGATGAGCATGGATGGGTGGATGAGCATGGATGGGTGGATGAGCATGGATGGCAGGGTGAGCATGGATGGCTGGATGGGTGAGCATGGTTGGCTGGCTGGCTGGGTGAGGATGGCTGGGTGGATGAGCATGGATGGCTGGATGGGTGAGCATGACTGGGTAGGTGAGCATGGATGGCTGGCTGGGTGAGGATGGCTAGCTGGGTGAGCTAGGATGGGTATGGATGGGGTGCAGCCTCCACATAGCAGCGTTGTGGGCACTACACATCCTGCCCACAGCATTGCTGCATTGATCTCTCCCCCTCTCCTCACACTGCACCGATCGGTGCGGAGAGGGGAGAGAAAAGCCGGAACTTCTGCCGGCTTGTTTACATGTGATCGCTCCACAATTTGACGGAGCGATCACGTGGTAAAAGGCTGCTGCGAGCAGCCATTTACAGCGATCCGTGAAGTGCCGGGTCCCCGAGCGATCACGGATGTTCCCGGGTGCACGCCCGCAGGACGCACGTTCATGGGAGAAAGTCATTGTACACCCTCCCAGAATTAAGCAACCGCCCTGTAGTCGTCATTTGGCTATGGGGCGGTTAAGTGGTTAAAGATGCAATTGTTTCTAGGATTGCATTGCATTGGATGAAGTGCACTCATTTTGTGAATGAGATTTTATATTTTAATAAATTGATCTAGTAAGCTTATATATTGCACAATGAGGTTCTTTTTTTTGTTCCTTTGAGCTACTTTTGGAGAAAAGGTATTCAAATATGGAAAAAGACATAGATGAAAAAATGGAGACAAAGCCCTTTTAGGCTAGGTTCACACTGCTGCGGTGCGGGAACCCTGCGAATTCACTGCGGGTTCCCGCATCGCAGGTCTCTGAGCGGCAGTTCACACTGCCATATGCGATCTCTGGGGAGTGTCAATACAATGTTAATGACACCCCCAAATGAGTATGCATATCGCACTGCGAACTGCAAACTCGCACAGGAATCGGATCGCATGGTGTGAACCACCATGCGATCCGATTCTGACCCTGCGAAAAAAAAGGGTCCTGTGCGAGTTTGCTCCGATTGCGATGCGAATTCAGCCATACAATCTCTATGGCTGATTTTGCATCGCACAGAGATCGCATATGGTTCACACTGCAGTGCGGTGCGAAATCATATGCGATCTCTGTGATCGGAGCAGTGTGAACCTAGCCTTAAAGGGCAAGGCATTTATTGACCTAATTTTCAATAGGTCAAAATGGACTCAAATTGAGGTAGAAGAAAAAAGAGGTGTACTATTAATATATATATATATATATATATATATATATATACATACAGTGGGTATAGAAAATGATCACCCCCTTTTAAAATAATCACATTTTATTGCTTTACAGCCTGAAATTAAGACAGACACAGTTTTTGTTTCATCCAGCTACTATTTACTAGTGCAACTTATAACATCCAAGTTACAGATAAAACACCAGCATGTCAGAAAAAAAATCAACAAACAGAATCACCGAGTTGGAAAAAGGATCACCCCCTTACGTCAGTATTTTATAGAACTACCTTTTGATTTAATTCCATCCTTTAGTCTGTTGACATATGTCTCTGCAAACCTTGCACATCTAGCTTGCAATAGTTGCCCACTCTTCTTTGCAGAACTGCTATAATTCAGTTAAATTTGATGGTGACCGTTTGCGGACTGCAGTCTTCAAGTCATTTCACAGATGAGTAAGCCTTGCAAGGACATTTACCTTTTTCTCCTTCAACCACTGTGTGGTCATTTTTAATGCATGCTTTGGGTCATTGTCATGTTGGAAGGTAAACCTTCTTCCCATTGAAAATGTTCCGGCAGCGGGCAGCAGATTTTCCTCAAGTATTTGATGGTATTTTGCCCCATTCATTTTTCTTCTATCCTGACAAGTGCTCCAGTTCCTGCTGCAGAGAAAACCCCCATAACAGGATAATACCCCCTCCATGCTTTATTGTAGGAATGGTGTTATTTGGATGGTGAGCTGCATTGGATTTCTGCCAATCATATAGTTTGGTGTTGAGGCCATATAATTCAATTTCTGTTTATCTGCAACAGGGACTGGAGCACTTGTCAGAATAGAAGAAAAATGGATGGGGCATTTACCTTCCAACATGCCAATGACCCAAAGCACACAGCAAAAATGACCACACAGTGGTTGAAGGGTAAAAAAAAGGCGAATGTCCATGCATGGCATAGTCAGAGCCCAGACTAAAACCCCATTGAAAATATGTGGAATGACTTGAAGACTGCAGTCCACAAACAGTCACAACCAAATTTAACTGAACTTGAGCAGTTCTGCAAAGAAGAGTGGGCAAATATGGCAAAGTCTAGATGTGCAAAGTTAGTAGAGACATATCCCAACAGACTAAAGGCTGTAATTAACCACTTCCTTACCGGCGTATTGTAAAATGACGCTGGCAAGGTGGCTCTCCCATCATATGACATCCGTCCGTTTTAGCCGCTCCTGTGGGCCCCTGGGGTCCGCATTGCAGCGATCGGGGATGAGGCGTGTCCCTCGGACACAGCCAATCCCCGATCAGTGTAAAGAGCCAATAGAAAATGGCTCTTTACCACCTGACCGGCTGTGTCCAATCACAGCCGGTCACATGTACTGAACTTGTGCACAGGGTGTGCACGAGTGGCAATCGGGGACGAGGCTTTTCACTCTGACACAGCCACTTCCCAATCGCGGTAAAGAGCCAATGAAATTGGCTCTTCACCACGTGACCGGTTGTGTCCAATCACAACCGGTCACAGAATGTCAACAAACTGTGGAAACAAGCTGTTACCGGGTCCTCCTCCTAGACCCGAGTACCTTTCACCAACCCATCTGAGTACCCGAGTACCTGTCACCAATCCATCTGAGCACCCGAGTACCTGTCACCAACCCATCAGAGTACCCGAGTACCTTTTACCAACCCACCTGAGTACCTGTCACCAACCCACCTGAGTACCCAAGTACCTGTAACCAACCCATCTGAGTACCCAAGTACCTGTCACAAACCCATCTGAGTACCCATGTACCTGTCACCAGCCCATCTGAGTACCCGAGTACCTGTCACCAGCCCATTTGAGTATCTGTCACTAGCCCATCTGAGTAACGGAGTACCTGTCACCAGCCCATCTGAGTACTCGAGTACCTGTCATCAGCCCATCTGAGTACCCAAGTACCTGTCACCAGACCATCTGAGTACCCAAGTACCTGTCAACAGCCCATCAGAATACCCGAGTACCTGTCACCAGCCCATCAGAGTACCCGAGTACCTGCCACCAACCCATCTGAGCACCCGAGTACCTGTTACCATCCCATCAGAGTAACCGAGTACTTGTCACCAACCCATCAGAGTACCCAAGTACCTATCACCAACTAATCTGAGTACCCGAGTACCTGTAACCAGCTCATCTGAGTACCCAAGTGCCTGTCACCAGCCCATTTGAGTACAAGTCACTAGCCCATCTGAGTACCTGTGTACCTGTCACCAGCCCATCTGAGTACCTGTCACCAGCCCATCTGAGTACCCGAGTACCTGTCACCAGACCATCTGAGTACCCAAGTACCTGTCACCAGACCATCTGAGTACCCGAGTACCTGTCACCAGCCCATCAGTGTACCCGAGTACCTTTTACCAGCCCATCTGAGTACCCGAGTAACTGTCACCCGCCCATCTGAGTACCCGAGTACCTGTCACCAGACCATCTGAGTACCCAAGTACCTGTCACCAGCCCATCTGAGTACCCGAGTACCTGTCACCAGCCCATCAGTGTACCCGAGTACCTTTTACCAGCCCATCAGAGTACCCAAGTAACTGTCTCCAGCCCATCAGAGTACCCGAGTACCTGTCACCAGCCCATCAAAGTACCCGAGTACCTATGTGCAGCCCATGCCTCATAGAATATACATTAGGTGCTTGCTTTCTAAAATGGGGTAATTTTGTGGCTAATTCCACTGCCCTGGTGCTCCAGGACCTTCAAAAGTGTGATAGGTATGAATGCAATTAGATGCTCCTAGAACGCCTGAAGGTGCTACTTCAATGTTGGATCTCTGTATGTGGCCAGGCTGTATAAAAGTCTTACACATGTGGTATCGCCATACTCAGGATGCATAGCATGTATTTTGGGGTGTCATTATTGCTATGTACATACTCTGTGTTAGAAATATCATATAAATTGACAAATTTGTGTAAAAAAAAAAAAAAAGTTTTCATTTTCTTTCCACGTTTTCAGAAGACTTATGGAAAAAATGAACCATTCAAAAGATTCATAATGCCTCATAGAATAAACATTGAGGTGTTTGCTTTCCATGGGGTCATTTTGTGGGTAATTCCATTATCCTGGTGCTCCAGGGCCTTCAATAGTGTAATAGGTCGTTCTGATATTTTATGTGTAATTTATGCTCCTAGAACGCCTGATGGTGCTCCCTGCATGTCCAGCCTCTGTATGTGGTCAGGGTGTAAAAATTTTTTTTAAATACATGTGGTATCGCCATACTCGGGAGGAATAGCAGAATGTATTTTGTAGTGTAGTTGGTATATGCTGTGTGTGAAAAAATAATAATTTCTTCATTTTCACAAGAATTGTGGGGAAAAAATTACACCTAAAAAAAACTTGCCATGCCTCTTACTAGACACCTCAGACTGTCTACTTTTCAAAAAGGGGTCATTTGGGGAGTATTCGTAATTTCCTGACATTTCAGGGCCGTCGGTACATCAGGTGTGATCAATTTTCAATGATTGGCACCATAGCTTGTGTAGACTCTATAACTTTTACACAGACCAAATAATATACACTTATTTGGGTTATTTCTACCAAAGACAGGTAGCAGTATAGGTTTTGGCCCAAATTCATGAACAAAAATTACTTCTTTGCAAAATTTTATCATAGAAACTAAAAAAAGTGTTTTTTTTTTTCAAAATTTTCGCTCTTACGTCACTTGTCGCAAAAAACAACAACCCAGAGGTGATTAAATGCCACCAAAAGAAAGCTCGATTTGTGTGAAAAAAATGATAACAATTTTGTTTGGGTACAGTGTTGTTTGACTGAGTAATTGACATTCAAAGTGTGAGAGCAGTGAAATCTGAAAATTGGTCTGGGCAGGAAAGGGGTGTAAGTGTCCTGTATTGAAGTGGTTAAAGCAAAATGTGGTCCAACTTAGTACTGACATAAGGGGGTGATACGTTTTTCCAACTCAGTAATTCCATTTTTGATTTTTTTTTCTGACATGTCGGTGTTATATCTTTTACTTGGATCTTATAAGTTGCACTAGTAAATACAGCTGGATAAAACAAAAACTGTGCCTGTCTTCATTTCAGGCTGCCAAGCAACAAAATGTGATTTTAAAGGGGATGATTATTTTCTTTACTCACTGTATATATATATATATATATATATATACTGTACATACACTATCTCACAAAAGTGAGTACACCCCTCACATTTTTGAAGAAATGACACATTGCTACAATGTAAAGTAGTGAGTGTACAGCTTGTATAACAGTGTAAATTTGCTGTCCCCTCAAAATAACTCAACACACAGCCATTAATGTCTAGACCGCTGGCAACAAAATTGAGTACACCCCTAAGTGAAAATGTCCAAATTGAGCCCAAAGTGTAAATATTTTGTGTGGCCACCATTATTTTCCAGCACTGCCTTAACCCTCGTGGGCATGGAGTTCACCAGAGCTTCACAGGTTGCTACTGGAGTCCTCTTCCACTCCTCCACGATGACATAACGGAGTTGGTGGATGTTAGAAACCTTGCACCCCTCCACCTTCCGTTTGAGGATGCCCCACAGATGCTCAGTAGGGTTTAGGTCTGGAGACATGCTTGGCCAGTCCATCACCTTTACCCTTAGCTTCTTTAGCAAGGCAGTGGTCATCTTTGAGGAGTGTTTGGGGTCATTATCATGTTGGAATACGGCTCTGCAGCCCAGTCTCCGAAGGGAAGGGATCATGCTCTGCTTCAGTATGTCACAGTACATGTTGGCATTCATGGTTCCCTCAGTGAACTGTAGCTGCCCAGTGCCTGCAGCACTCATGCAGCCCCAGATCATGACACTCCCACCACCATGCTTGACTGTAGGCAAGACACACTTGTCTTTGTACTCCTCACCTGGTTGCCACCACACATGCTTGACACCATCTCAACCAAATAAGTTTATCTTGGTCTCATCACACCACAGGACATGGTTCCAGTAATCCATGTCCTTAGTCTGCTTGTCTTCAGCAAATTGTTTGCAAACTTTCCTGTGCATCATCTTTAGAAGAGGCTTCCTTCAGGGATGACAGCCAAGCAAACCAATTTGATGCAGTGTGTGGGGTATGGATTGAGCACTGACAGACTGACCCCTCACCCCTTCAACCTCGGCAGCAATGCTGGCAGCACTCATACGTCTATTTCCCAAAGACAACCAAATGTTCTGAGTGGAACCTGTCCTGTTAAACCGCTGTATGGTCTTGGCCACTGTGCTGCAGCTCAGTTTCAGGGTCTAGACAATCTTTTTATAGCCTAGCCATCTTTATGTAGAGTAACAATTCTTTTTTTCAGATACCCAGAGTGTTCTTTGCCATGAGGTGCTATGTTGAACTTCCAGTGACAAGTATGAGAGAGTAAGAGTGATAACACCAAATGTAACACACCTGCTCCCAATTCACAGCTGAGACCTTGTAACACTAATGAGTCACATGACACCGGGGAGGGAAAATGGCTATTTGGGCCCAATTTGTACATTTTCACTCAGGGGTGTACTCACTTTTGTTGCCAGCATTTTTTTTTTTTGCCAGCAAAAGCAGATAGCAGTGTTTCAGTTTTTGGGTGGAGTTGTGTCAGCAAGGCATACCAGCATTATTAAATACACTATATTCGAAAAGTATTGGGACACCTGCCTTTACACACACACATTAACTTTAATGGCATTCCAGTCTTAGTTCGCGGAGTTCAATATTGAGGTGGCCCACCCTTTGCAGCTATAACAGCTTCAACTCTTCTGGGAAGACTGTCCACAAGGTTTAGGAGTGTGTCTATGGGAATGTTTGAACATTCTTCGAGAAGCGCATTTGTGAGGTCAGGCATTTATGTGGAGAAAAAGGCCTGGCTCTCAGTCTCCGCTCTAATTCATTCCAAAGGTGTTCTATTGGGTTGAGGTCAGGACTCTGTGCAGGCCAGTCAAGTTCCTCCACCCCAAACTCGCTCATCCATGTCTTTATGGACCTTGTTTATGCACTAGTGCGCAGTCATGTTGGAACAGGAAGGGGCCATCCCCAAACGGTTCCCACAAAGTTGGGAGCATGAAATGTCTTGGTATGCGGATGCCTTCCAAGCTCCTTTCACTGCAACTTAGGGGCCAAGCCTAACCTCTGAAAAACAACCCCACACCATAATCCCCCTCCACCAAATGATTTGGACCAGTGTACAAAGGTCCATAAAGACTTGGATGAGCAAGTTTGGGGTGGAGGAACTTGACTGGCCTGCACGGAGTCCTGACCTCAACCTGACAGAACACCTTTGGGATGAATTAGAAGGAAGACTGCGAGCCAGGCCTTTTCGTCCACATCAGTGCCTGACCTCACCAAAGCACTCCTGGAAGAATGGTCAAACATTCACACACTCCAAAACCTTGTGTACCCAGAAGAGTTAAAGCTGTTATAGCTGCAAAGGGTGGGCCAACTCAATATTTGAATCCCACAGACTAAGACTAGGATGCCATTAAAGTTAATGTGTGTGTAAAGGCAGGCGTCCCAATACTTTTCGCAATATAGTATATTTAATAATGCTGGTATGTCTTGATGACACAACTCCACCCAAAAAATGAAACACTGCTATCTGCTTTTGCTTAGGTCTTTTTATGTTATTTTGACAGCTAGAAACCGGCATCTAAAACGGCCTTTTGACGTGTTTTGCATGGCGCCTTTAGCCGTGTTCGCGTCTAGGAGCGTTTTTTAACCACTTCCCGACCGTGTACTGTATTTTTACTGCGGCAGTGTGGTTGTATTCCGCAAATCGCCGCAAATAAGCGGTGATTCACAGACGCACAGCTAGGGGCCGAGAGCGCACCACCGGCGGTGAACTCTCGTGCCCGCCGCACTCTGGAGGAGTGTGCACTGCAGCTCGGGTGGACCCAATGTCCGCCGGCGAACCACAATGACCTGACAGAAAGAAAGAACGGAGAACCGCCGAGGTAAACACGGTGATTCCCCGTTCTGACAGGCGGCATATAGGAGATCTACTGATCCCTGTCACTGGGATCAGTTAGATCTCTGGTGCCCCTGACAGCCCAGACCCCTCACAGTTCGAACACGCCTAGGGAACACAGTTAACCCCTAGATCTCCCCTTGCAGGTTAACTCCTTTACTGCCAATGACATTTATACAGTAATCAGTGGATATTTACATTTCTGATCGCTGTATAAATGTTATTGGTCCCAAAAAAGTGTCAAAAATGTCCGACATTACCGCCCCAATAACAAAGTCCCGAGAAAAATCTCAGATCGCCGCCATTTCCAGTAAAAAAAAAAAATGTAAAAACACCAGAAATTAATTCTCATGGTTTGTAAACGCGGCCACTTTTGCGCCAACCAATCAATAAACGCCGATTGTGATTATTTTTTTATGAGGAAGAATATAAAACTGATGAATAAATTTGTTTTTTTATATTTGTTTTGGGGATTTGTATTTTAGCAAAAATTAAGAAATATTTTTTTTTTTTGCAAAATTGTCGCTTATTAATTGTTGATAGCGGTCATCAGTAATGACACAGAGGTGACCAAATACCACCAAAAGAAAACGATTTGTGGGGAAAAAAAGGACGCAAATTTCATTTGGGTACTACGTCGCACGACCGCGCAATTGTCAGTTAAAGTGACGCAGTGCCGAATCGCAGATAGTGCTCTGGTCCTACAGTGGGAAATCCTTCTGGGGGTGAAGTGGTTAAAAAAAAATATATGTATATTTTTTTTTAAATAGAAATGCCTGTAAACGAAATGGTTCTAGATACGAGTTACCACATTTAGTGGTGTTTACAAGCTGTTTGGGTTTCAAATGCCTCTTAGCTGGCGTCTGAACCCATTTTTTGCGTTCCAAAAAAAGCCTTTAAACTCAACTGCCTGGAAACAACCTTAAACGACCCTGTGTAAATGTACTGATAAGATAACATAGAGGAAAGTTCAGGGGCAGCTGAAAAAAAGCCCAACTGCCTCTAAATGTCCGTTTACCAGCAGCAGTGTAAATGAGGCCTTAGCCATCCATCCTTTATTACCTCCTGATTTGATAATTGGAATGCACCTACCCCCACCCCTATCAGTATAAATCTAAGCATCTTCTGGGGAAGCACATTTGCAGGGGGCACATTTGTGGATGGGGCTCTTTCTCAAAGTGGGGGTATTTTCATAAGTGGGAGCACTTCTGACTCTGCACTTCAGCGAATGCACAAAGCAAATGAACACAAGAAAATACTTTGAATAACACCACACAGACATCAAGTGACCTTGTTTACCCCTTCAGCTCTTTCTCCTCGTAACATGTACTCTCTACTACTCCTTCTGACAGCTATGTCCTCTATCCTTAAATTAACTCTCCTTCACCCCTCTTCTCCACCTCACAGCTTATATATATCACCCTCACTTCTGTCCTCTCCTTATTACTGCACCCACCAACTCCTGCTAATTCTCACACACAAAAAAACTCCAGGACACTGGGGCATGTCTCTTCATATAAATTGCATTCCCACATTACTTCCCTCACCCTTCATGGCTTCATTAATCCGACACTGCGTCTTCTGCTGCCCTATCTCATGGTGGTCTTCTCTGGACTCATTCCCCTAGACCCAGTGGACACAAGGGAGGAGGTGTCAGAATCCTTCTAGCCCCACTTAGCACCTTTTAGGTACTTCACCCACTTCCCTCTCTGTAACTCTCCTCTTTTGAAGTACACTGCATTCGTCTTTTCCCTCCAGTTTCTCTAAGGATAGCTGTGATCTACCGGCCCCCTGGACGGTATCAACCTTTCTTGATGGCTTCTCTCTGACTTCCTGGCTACCCTAGTTTCTTTTTGAAATCCCCACAATCATTCTTGGTGACTTCAACATCCCTATTAATACGAACACTCCTGCCACTTCCAAAACTCTCAGTCTAACCTCCTCCTTTGACCTGAAGCCTCCTACTCACTCTGAAGCCAATACCCTTGACCTCATTTTCTCCCACCTATGCACTCCATGCAACCTCTCTAACTATCCATTCCCTCTCTATGATCACTGCCTTATTAGTTTCACTCTCTCCCTCTCATCCACCTCCTCTCCCTCCAATTGCCAAAAAGTTACCTGCAGAAACCCACGTCATCTTAACCCTTCTCTTCTCTACTCTGCTACCAACCACCTTTATAACAAAATATCACCCTATCCTGCACCAACCTAGCCACATCTGTCTACAACACTTTACTTCTAGCCTCACCGGTCCCCTCACTACACTACACCCCCCCTTTTTTCCTCCCAGACTTGTTTCAGTACCACTCATTATAATTCTTATATACCTAGATATTTTACGCATCGCTCCTGACAAGTGGTTATAAGACCACGAAACGCGTAGAGCCACATGCACTCTATCATGTGTCTACACACATACAAGATTGTGATTGCTGGACTGTCAATACATACAATATACAGTACCTTTCACATTATGATTTTATGGACTATTTATGTATTTGCCACCACTCTGGCCATATGTGCCCGGCCACATGTATACATATATGAATTGTGTGTGTATTTTTGTACATATATGAATTATGTGTGTATCCAATTATTTGTTATTGTGATTCAATCATGTTTTTACTCTCTGTGTAATAATAAACCAAACATATTTACAACTCATCGCAGTGGTTTGTGCTTAAGGACGCATGCTTCATTTAAAGTCCCAAACCCCTTCCCCTTTTTCTCCTTTCTCCTGTTTGCAGGGATGGAGGACACCCTCGCCTGCATTCTCAGGGCCCTCATTCAAAGTCCCACCAGCCGTGGGTAGGCTGTTCCTTGTTTTATTAATCACTACACACAGAATCAGGCCTGACCCCTTCAACATTGGCAAACAGATTATACTAGAAGTCTGAAAAAACATAGTCGTGCTTATGAGCGCCTGTGGCATAAGACTAAGTCTCAGAAAGATTTCAACCAGTATAAATCTGCCTTCCAAAAATACAATTCCAGCCTCCTCACTGCCAAGCAGACCTATTTTATCACTATCATTAACAACCTATCATCCTGTCTCCGTCAACTCTTCAATTTTCTACTTCGTCCTCCACCCACCAACTCACTCACTGCCCAGGAGATCACCAATCACTTCAAACAGAAGATTGATATAATTTGCCAGGAGATCTCTACTGTTCAGATACCCTCCACGCTTTACACTTCATGCCCACTTGTACAATCGTTACTTCCCTCTTTCAACTCCACCAATATAGACAAGGTTGCCAAACTACTTGCTAACGTCCATCTTACCACCTGCCCTCTGGATCCTGTTCCCTCGCAAATGCTGTGTTCACCCTCTGGCTCTATTCTACACGCTCTAACCCACATCCTTAATCTCTCCCTCTCTTCTGGCATCATCCCCAACTCTCTAAAACATGCACTTGTCAGCCCCATCTCCTTGCTCCTCTTTTTATCCAAACTCCTAGAATGCCTGGTCTACAACCGACTGAGTGACCACCTTGCTGATAATAGCCTTTTTAATCCCCTTCAGTCTGGATTTCGTCCTCAACACGCCACAGAAACTGCTCTCCTAAAACTAACAAACAATCTACTAATGGCCAAAACCAATGGACACTATTCTGTACTCCTACTCCTGGACCTCTCAGCTGCCTTTGATACAGTTGACCACCCCCTCCTCCTCAAAAAACTCCACGCTTTTGGTATCCTTGATTGTACTGTTCGCTGGTTCTCTTCCTACTTATCCAACTGCACCTTTAGCATTACTTACAATTCTACTTCCTCCTCTACTCTTCCTTTCTCTGTTGGGGTTCCCCAAAATTCTGTTTTTGGACCTCTCCTATTCTCAAACTACACCTCCTCCCTGAGTCAACTGATAGCCTCCCATGGCTTCCAAAACCACCTCTATGCTGACGTCACCCAAATCTATTTCTCTACCCCTCAGCCCACTCCCTCCGTCTTCTCACGTATCACTAATTTACTAACAGATATATCAGTCTGGATGTCACACCACTTCCTCAAACTCATTCTATTCAAAACCGATGGCACAATTATAAGCCCATCCCCGCATGCCAAGGTCCTAGGTGTAGTCCTGGACTCTGAACTCTCCTTTAAGCCCCACATACAATCACTGTCCAAATCTTTCCGCCTCAACCTCCGCAACATCTCCAAAATACGCTCCTTTCTAACCAATGACACAATAAGGCTTTTAATTCACTCCCTGGTCATCTCCCGCCTCGACTACGGAAACTCCCTAACCTCTACATAGTCTATCCCCCCTTCAAACCATCATAAATGCTGTTGCTAGATTCATCCACCTTACCAATCGCTCTGTCTGCAACTCCTCTCTGTCATTGCCTTACACTGGCTTCCGCTCACCCAACAAATTAAATTCAAAGTACTAACAACTTACTTACGAAGCCATCCACAACTTAGCCCCCAACTACATCACTAGCCTAGTCTCTAAATACCAACCTATTCATTCTCTTCATTCCTCTCAAGACCTCCGGCTCTATAGCTCCCTCTTCACCTCCTCCCATGCTCACCTCCAAGACTTTTCCAGAGCCTCTCCAATCCTATGGAACGCCTTACCCTAATCTGTCCGATTATCTCCTACTCTATTAGTTTTTAGACGATCCCTGAAACCCCCCTGAAAACCCTTCTCTTCAGAGAAGCCTATCCTACTCACACCTAACAACTGTATTTTCATTTTCTCAATCAGCTCATCCCCCACAGTTATTACCTTTTGTTCCACTTGACCCTCCCTTCTAGATTGTAAGCTCTAACGAGCAGGGCCCTCTGATTCCTCCTGTTTTGATTTGTATTGTACTGTCTGCCCCCATGCTGTAAAGTGCTGCGCAAACTGTTGGTGCTATATAAATCCTGTATAATAATTATAATGGCACTTTATATTTTGGGATGGAAGATATTTAGTTAATTTTTTTAGTCACATGGATCTTTTATTCATGCATTTAAAATAGATTTACATGCTATGTACAGTATATGGTTTAGTTTTGTTTGATTGCGCAGTTTTATTTATTTTTATTATGTTTATAAATGGCATGGCTGTGAACTTGGTACCAGCTTTAAGGGCAAGTGAGGAACTTTCCAATTAAAGTGATGAGGTGGCTCTAGAGCCACCCAATTGCTTCTATAGGGCTCTCAAAGGGACATGCCCTCCTGTCACACCAGCAGCATCCAAGGTGGTTCCCTGGCTCACCCATTCCACCATGGAGCCCGAGGTAAACATCTTCTCTGAAGTAAGCAGGAGGATGTTCCCAAATCCCTCCTGTGACTAATGACCCCAGAAGTAATGTGTATTATGTCACTTTCAGGGTTATGGCTGTTATTCATTGTCTAGTGTAGTTGAGGATGCAGCTATCCTAGTATGAACAGTGCTGGAATAGTTGTATTGGAGGGCAGGGAAGACATTGGGGGTTTAATGCCCATGCTATCACATAGGGGGCTAACAAACTAAAAAACAAATATGTATTATATCACATTCCTATGAAATCAAACAAACCATTGCAGAGAGAAAAATGCAAAGAATCATGTCTGTGGAATGTGCACAGCCCCATCCAGATTTACTGTCACCATTCAGGTTGGTGGTTAGGAGTCAGTAAAACTGCAAGGCTGCCCGGAGAAAAATCCCAAAAGAGTGAAAAGATCAATAGTAAATAAAATAATAAGTGCTAAATATAAACAGATCATTTTGATTGCATAGGTTCACTTACCTCTATATGTTTAACAGTAAACATCACTGGATCAGTTAAGTAGACTTTACTACTCGATTCCTTGTAGACTGCTGCAGTAATCACAGGAGAATTTACAACAACTGTGTGATTTGTGGTTAAAGCTTCTATTTCCAATTTAATGCTGGCATTCTCCGTGGACAAGTAGCGACCCAGGTTATTGTACAAGACAAATGCAACTCTAATCTCACCTAAAACACACAAAGCAAAAAACAAATCAGTTTGAATGCACTGTCCAAATTATGATCCTGTAATGTGTCAATCTGTGAGCTGTAAATAAATATTAATCAGTTCTATATTATTTGCACCAGTGAAAAAAATAAAGCAAATAAATACTCTGTATGTGAAATTCTCAAGACAGTCCATTCAAGTTTGAATCAAACTTGATAGAATATTCCAAAAAACATTAAATGTGTGCAATAATGGATTGCATTTAAAATAGTTTGTTGCCTGTGATTTGGGAACACTTGAACATGTGTGTAGATTTCTCCATGTAGTTGCACAGATTTGGAGTATCACATTTGCAATACGCTTGTAGTAGCAGCTCTATAAATATGCCTCTGCAAGAGAATGACCTACAGTGAATGGGAACTGTTTGATAGTAATCATTCCTTATTATGTAGATAGACTGGAGTGTAGGTATGAAAAACAGCCAAATTATTTTATGACTGCCATATGTTGAGAAATATCATGCAATACCATGGCTGTAAAAATGGAGATCAGTAACACTCTGCTACAACTAAGGATGACAAAAGGAGAACACAAGTATTTCATCAGCTTTTTTACCAAGTGCACAGTATGGAGCCTGCTTATAGTTGAGAGCAAATATCATTATCCACTCTCCTCTGACCCACAATGTTATTCCATACTGCAGCCTGAAATTTACATCCCATCTCATGCATCTCTGAATAACCCTGCAGAGAAAATTCTATAATGGGAGCAGAGGCCAACCACACACTTTTTAATTTATTTTTACATATTCATTTGACTATTGCTTTGGAGTCCAGAAGCAAGCAGTGTGCAATGCATATTAGTAAAGCACACTGCTGTGCTTTATTAATATGTGATCTGGCTCCTTGCAAAATGTAGCATGGACTATGAGAAAACAGAATCATCTCCTAAGCCTCAATTACATTAAGATAGATTATCATATTTCCATAACATTTATCTAAAGGATATTTTGTTTAAAAATATATATATTGGGGGGGGGGGGGGCGTGGCCTGGACAAATTTGTTTTATAGGAAATCTATTTACAATACCTTTATACTATTAGA
>BLSH010356166.1:1306535-1329491 GCA_018402905.1 Glandirana rugosa | reverse complement strand
GGTGCCCCCCCCCCCCCCCTTTCCCCATCACCTCATGTTTTCACTAGTTTTTCTCCCAGAGTCTCAGGACCCTGCACCAATAAGCTCTATCCAGTGAAAGTTCGTTCCTCTGGTAACTGGAACGTCACCGGATCCACAAGTCTTCATTTTTTGTTGTATACTCCAAGCACTGTTTGCCTGGCAAGCATATGCAGAGGAGAGTAACCCGTTTCTCTTTCCTTGCTGGACCAGAGTTTGTGCAGAGCTACATTTACTGTTGTTTGTGACCTCCTCAGGTTATTTTTATTGTTATGTTCTTTTTGTCTCACAACCCATGTGTTTGAGTTGATTACCTACATCTTATATGTCATACTGTCTTCCACATTACGAGATTTGGCAGATTATTAGATAACTTTGCCCTGAAGGACTCCTGGAGGTTTAAGCACCCTACCTCCAGAGACTATTCATGTTTCTCGGCTTTGCACACAACTTTGTCTCGTATCAATTACATATTCCTTTCTCACTCCCTTCTACCCGATGCAGAATTTGGTGCCAGACCCCTCCCTGATCATTCCCCCTATTGGGTCTTCTTGCATTTGAGGATACCTCCCTCGACTCACATCTGGAGATTCAACCCCTTCTGGCTCTCTGTGCTTCCGAACATGGAAGGCCTGTGTAAGGAGTGGGAATTCTATTTTACATCCAGTCGCGACTCAGCTTCCTTTGGGACGATCTGGGAGTCATTTAAGTTGCATGCCCAACCACCCGCATCTCCAGATACAAACCTTCTTCTAAATTGGCCTTACAATTAGCAGAAGAGCTGCCTCTGGAACAGGCTTTTCAAGCAGACCCCTCTGCAGTCAATGCCTCTTTAGTGAAACTGCATTCTAGATTAGTTAACCAACTTCACCTTGAAAAGGCTAAACAGCAGATCTTCCTCACTAAGCAAAACATTTTTGAACATGGGGAACGAGCGGGTAAGCCTACCTGGCCCTGGTCTCAATCACAAACCCCCTGTAGTAGTCTCCTTAGAGACTGTATAACAGTGTAAATTTGCTGTCCCCTCAAAATTACTCAACACACAGCCATTAATGTCTAAACAGCTGGCAACAAAAGTGAGTACACCCCTTAGTGAAAATGTCATGTCACTCGTTAGTGTTACAAGGTCTCAGGGGTGAATGGGGAGCAGGTGTATTAAATTTGGTGTTATCACGCTCTCATACTGGTCACTGGAAGCTCAACATGGCACCTCATGGCAAAGAACTCACAGAGGATCTGAAAAAAAGAATTGTTGCTCTACATAAAGATGGCCTAGACAATAAGGAGATTGCCAAGACCTTGAAACTGACATGCAGCACGGTGGCCAAGACCATACACCGGTTTAACAGGACAGGTTCCACTCAGAACAGACCTTGCAATGGTCCACCAAAGAAGTTGAGTGTGTGTGCTCAGTGTCATATCCAGTGGTTGTCTTTGGGAAATAAATGTATGAGTGCTGCCAGCGTAGCTACAGTGGTTGAAGGGGTGGAGGGTCAGCCTGTTAGTGCTCAGACCATACGCCCCACACACTGCATCAAATTGTTATGCATGGCTGTCATCCCAGAAGAAAGACTCTTCTAAAGATGATGCACAAGAAAGCCTGCAGTTTGCTGAAGACAAGCAGACTAAGGGCATGGATTACTGGAACCATGTCCTGTGGTCTGATGAGACCAAGATAAACTTATTTGGTTCAGATGGCGTCAAGCGTGTGTGGTGGCAACCAGGTGAGGAGTACAAAGTGTCTTGCCTACAGGTAAGCATGGTGGTGAGAGTGTCATGGTCTGGGGCTGCATGAGTGCTACAGGCACTGGGGAGCTGCAGTTTATTGAGGGAACCATGAATGCCAACATGTACTGTGACATACGGAAGCAGAGCATGATCCCCTCCCTTCAGACACTGGGCCGCAGGCCAGTATCCCAACATGAGAACGACCCCAAACACACCTCTAGGAAAACCACTGCCTTGCTAAAGAAGCTGAGGGTAAAGGCAGGGGAGGGTTGGGGGGCAGGGTGGCAATTGCCCCCCAGGCCACCCTAACTTACATTCAAAATGGCCAACGGGCGCTGCATGCTCACACTTTTTTCTTCTTGTGGAGGAAGGAAGTAGGGGCCAGGTGCTCAGCCACCAACTAACTGCAGGCAAAGGGGAGGTGCCCAGGGCTGGTCCTACCACGGATTCCGCTGGGCCCATTGGGCTGCCTCGGGGGGGGGGGGCGCCACCAGATTACACAGAGCGGGGATCTCCAAAAGTCCTACCTCCTGGAGACCAGCTTCTATAATAGACAGCACACTGGTGATGTCTATCATAGGAGCTGGTCCAGGAGGTGGGACTTCATATGACATCAGCCACACCAGGTAAGCAGGAGCTCTTCTCTCTCTGCATTGTAGGCTGCATTGGATGGGCACTGGTGAGGCTGCATTGATGGGCACTGATTAGGCTGCACTGATCAGGCTGTGCTGATGGGCACTCGCGATTTTGCATTGATGAGCACTGATCAGGTTGCATTTGATGGGCACTGGTGAGGCTGCATTGATGGGCACTGGTGCGGCTGCATTGATGGGCACTGGTCAGGCTGCATTGATGGACACTGGTGAGGCTGAGCTGATAGGCACTAATGAGGCCTCATTGGTGTTCACTAATGAGGCTGCATTGATGGGCACTGGTGAGGCTACATTGATGGGCACTGGTGAGGTTGCATTGATGGGCACTGAACAGGCTGTATTGATGGGCACTGGTGAGGCTGCATTGATGGGCACTGGTGAGGCTGCATTGATGGGCACTGGTGAGGCTGCATTGATGGGCACTGGTGAGGCTGTATTGATGGGCACTGGTGAGCTGCACTGATGCATTATTTTTGTTAAACCTCCTTTGTTGCTATTAACATTAAATTACGTTACCACATTGTATCATATTTGTCTTGCTTCATAACATCAATATCCATTATAAAGTCAGGTGGGCATGGATGGTGAGCTGATTCAGTGGTTCAATGGGTCACTTGACTTGACTTGCGCCCCAGGCCTAAGGCTGCCAGCCCTCCCCTGGGTAAAGGTGATGGGCTGGCCAAGAATGTCTCCAGACCTAAACCCTATTGAACATCTGTGGGGCATCCTCAAATAGAAGGTGGAGGAGCGCAAGGTCTCTAACATCCACCAGCTCTGTGATGTCATCATGGAGGAGTGGAAGAGGACTCCAGTGTCAACCTGTGAAGCTCTGGTGAACTCCATGCCCAAGAGGGTTAAGGAAGTGCTGGAAAATAATGGTGGCCACACAAAATATTGACACTTTGGGTCCAATTTGGACATTTTCACTTAGGGGTGTACTCACTTTTGTTGCCAGCGGTTTAGACATTAATGGCTGCGTGTTGAATTATTTTGAGGGGACAGCAAATTTACACTGTTATACAAGCTGTACACTCACTACTTTATATTGTAGCAAAGTGTCATTTCTTCAGTGTTGTCACATGAAAAGATATAAAATATTTACAAAAATGTGAGGGGTGTACTCACTTTTATGAGATACTGTATGTATGTGAGCATATGTTTACATTTATGAATTTGATATATACTATATCTCATCAATTGTATATGTATGTGGACTCTTATACGTATGCACACACCAGCAATGATTAATAAATGTATTAGGTTTTCTAATTGGACAGTAATTAGTTGTTTTTACCAGAAATTAATAATATAAATAAAAGCTAATATTAGATTCACAAATTAACTTTTAATCCAATTAATTTATCTATGTCTAATTTATTTATTAATGTAGAAATTGCTTTATTATATTATTTAAATTTTGGTATCATTTAAGTATTAATATATGGGTTGCCTGTCCCCCCTGCTACCTGGTAATTGCGTATAGTTTTGTATGGCTTCCTTTGTAAGTCCTTGCCCGCAGCCTGGCCCTTTAATATATACCTCACAAGGAGGGGCCAGTATGCTGCATATAATGTGGCTTATCACAGGAAGGGGTTTGGACCTAAAGGAGGCTGCGCCTCCAAAACATGTTATCCTAGCAACCCCATGTGGGTAATCACTTCATAGTATAGGTTCTGGGTCTCCACACTGCGGTGGTGAGTGACGTCACGTGGCGCCTGCTGGTCCAGAGCACCTGTGCCATCCACGGAGCTGTACAGCTGTGGCTGCAGCGAGGTGTGTGGACCCTATATCCCTGGTGAGGGACCTCGGAATCCTTTGGAGGAACAGGCCAAAGGATAGGAATACCAACACCTGTGTGTACAAGGAGATTTACTACTTTCCCACAGTGAGTGCAGCTTGTATTACTTTTAAATCATTTTAATAAACTTTATCACACTAGGGTGGCGTGCGCTCTCTCCTCTTTTTGTTTTCATTACAGATCCAGCCCACCACCCAGTGGACTACAGGAGAGCTGCAACACTCCAGTGTATTTGGTTGATACCTGCTATGGATTGCTAATTCACTATGAAAACATAGGTGATCTGAGCTGACACTGGTTGTATTTAATTGTGTATATTATGTTCCTGTAATGCAACTCTTCACGATTAATACTTGTACCTCATGCTTTTCCTTTTTTTATTATGTTGATTTACACGAGGATCTTCCTCAACTGTTTCAATGTTTCACTTGTTATATTTTTATACATTCAATAAAAATACATTGGACTCTTAATATAGAACCCCTTTATATAATACTTAAATCCAAAACGCAGACTTGGTCCTGACTCTAGGTGTCATGGGGCGCATCAATTTATTGAAAATGATTTTGCTCCCTAAACTACTGTATATTTTTTTGGCACGCTCCTCTCTACATATCCCTTCGTAAATTTAAATCTATGGATTCCCTACTTAATACTTTTGTGTGGGGTTCCTCCTGCCACAAATTGTCATGCCATGTTCTGAAATGTCCCACCAACCTAGGCGGAACTGCCTTACCTGACCTTAATCTCTACTATATTGCCTCCCAACTCTCCCATTCTTATTACTTTGATAAAGGAGATAAGGAGAGATATGCTGCCGTGGTTTGTTCCAACGTTCCCTATTCGTTGATACAACCCTTTCAAATCCAATTGAGCACCTCATGAGACAATTCCCATTTGGGGCATGAATGCATGCTCTTTCATCACATCAAAAGTTGGGACTTGGCTGCAGGCAAGGTCAATATATCACACTTCCACACCCCCTGTGGGGCAATTCTTGTTTGTCAGAATTATTGCTGTTGTCTGTGTTTAGATAGGGGAGTTGTATATCTGTCTCAGGTTCTTTCTGGAAGAAGTGTTAAATCTTTTCAAGGACTCAAGGCAAGTTTTGGATTACACAACTCTGTTTCTTCATTACCTCCAGTTGCGCCACGCCTCACATTCTCAGTTTGGTAACTCCATCGCCAGTCTTGATCATCCATATGTATTAGATGTGTATACTAGTTCAGACTCCACATTCTATAATTGTCTTCTACTACCAGTGGCCACTAATACAGTGTACAGTTTAAAATATAGATGGACGGAGGATGTTTTTGCCATGCTTTATTCAAACCTCTGGTATGTAATCAATTTTGCAGATCTGGCTGGCCATCCCGTCCTTCTACCAAATCATCAGAAGAATTTCCAATTAGTATTACTTGATTGCAAGGGCTTTGGTCTAGAAGAAAGTTCCTGGGTGCTGGCCTCTGATATCTTTACCTTCAGCCATGTCCATATCATTCAGCCACATCTTTAAAAGGGCCAGAACACTCCACTGGCAGAAGCTCATATATGTGTCCATGTGATGCTGAGCCCCCACAAGTTTTCCTAGCTTGTCTTAATGTTCTTGTCCACATGACACCAAGCCCCCCATGTTCCTCAAGTCTGTTTTGAGTCTCCCTATGCATCTGCCACCATCTGGTCCATACACAGTCTATAGCCGCTGCTTCAGGCATGCTCCATCTGTTGCTCCTGGTGACTCACATTGTTCCTGGTACACCTCTTCTGTCACTCCAAGCTGCTGGCTCTATACCTAGCATTCTCCATTTGTCATTCCTGGCTACTGACATTGATCATGGTACGCTCCACCAGACAATCCTGGCCAATGGCACTGTTCTTGTCTGTTGCCAACTCTGCTCCTCAAAGTCGTTGCTCCTTGGCCCAACTAGCTATGGTACACTCTGTTTGCCAAATTCTGCAAGCACTTGCAGCTGGGCACAGATACTTCCGGGACACTGTTTGCCAAATTCTGCTCCTCTGAGCTCTCTTTTTCCTCACGAATCACCGGTACCAGTAATCTACCAATAGTCCTATCCATTTTCTTGCTACATCAGCCAGCATCCGTTGAAGTGATCCAGGGGCGGGATGATGCTAAGTCCAAACCCCTGTCACCGGGTCCCTAAAGAATACTGCGTCTGTACCGTAGACTCTGCTCCTCAGTTAAAACCAGTCATACTAAGGGTAGGATCCAGTTTGTTTTGCTTAGTTGAGGACACCAGTTATACTGCAAAAAAAATTTCACTGTGGTCTCTGACCTGTGCTGGATATATGGTTACAATGCAGTACTATTCATACCTTCTGAATAACTATATTTCAGATCTACACACATTTATCAGGCCTCCCCTTCCAACCTAACCCTGAAGTTGTCCTGCACTTTTATATTATTGGGCTTACTTCCCACAATTAATAAAGGGGTTCTCTGCTTCTTACTTCTGTCAAGTAAGGTGCTGATTCCCAGGCAATGGAAAATGACAACTTGCGGCACTGTGCTGATTACAACATCAAAATTTACTTCAATTTTATTCCATGATGCTAACGTTTGTCTATTTTCTTTGTGCACTGTAAAGTTTGAATATATTTTTAGAAAGTCATTCTGAGGGGTTCTTCCCTATCTGTATTCTTCTAACCTATACCTAATTAATTTAACTGTTGAATTGTGTTATCTTGGGTACACTGCAACGTATTTTTTACTACTGTACGGTGTCCTAAACCTTACCCTCACTGCACTCACTCTTGCCAAAATTGTGTACAATTTTATACGCACATATAGTACATACTAAAAATGTTCTAAAAAACAAAATGAATAAACCATGTTTTATTCACATTTTACTTACGAATATTGTCTGTGTTTTCTCTCACAATGTCTGTTTTTAAGAGATTATCAGCCAACACAAAAGCTCCTTCTTCAACTGTGTCAAGAAGCATGGTGGCTGCTCGCAGCTGGTCCTTTGCAGTCAGATCTTGCCATGCATTTTGAGCTTGTGGCTGGAGAAGATTGTTAACAGTCTCAACCATTGCCTACAAAGCAGAAAGAAGCAATGAATACAGCTACAAAGCAGTATGAACAAACAAGAGCATCAATAGTTAAATAAACAAGCCTACATGAGTATTCTGATTAAAAACAAAGGTAGCAACCTAGTAGTAAAGTCAGAAAGACCTGGATAATAATAGGTGGAGTTATTTAAAAAAAAAACAAAAAAACATATTTTATGAGAGGCGACCTCAGTGTTCCGAATGTGTCCAAATATCACAACTCATTATGCTACACGCAAATATTCCCTTATGGGTGCTTCTGGAGATCCCTAATTGTGCCCCTGTCCCAGTCTTGGCCCTTCTGTGGCTTCCCACGCTTCACGCCCCCCCGCCCCCTTAGCCTTCTTAGGGCCCATAGTTTGCGCCTCTGGGACTCAATCCACTAATCAGGTAAATTAATGTCCCCTTTCCTCCCACTTCTCCCTTTCCTGAACAATTTTCTCTTTCCGCTGGGGCTAGACCAACCCCAGGCTGTTGCCTAGTGGACCACCCATGGCTACTCTCAGGTCAGTCACTTCCTGGGTTAACATACTGGGCTTCCAATTGCGAGACTCATGGCCCGCCCCCTACGGAATTGTACTGTTTCCTGCAATTCCATCACTGGATTTCTGCCTTCCATCATAACTCTTCTTTCCCATTGCAGAAAATTGTCTTCAAGCATCTCTGTCTCCATTCCATACTTCTCCTTAACTGCAGGGGGCTCGTCTTGCTCCCGCTCCCCCGTAAATCTCTAAATGGGAGCAAGACATAGATTTAGAGGATTGGAGAAAGGCCTGGCCCACTGTAGCCAAATGTTCTTTTAACACAGTCACCATGGAGGCGGCCTACAAGGTCCTCCTCTGCTGGTACTGGGTCACAGCTCACATAGCTTAATTTAAATCCATCATACAGTGATAAAAGTTTTAGGGGCTGAGGCCAGCATGGCCTCTCCTCGTTTCCACCTCCTCCCTTCACACATCCCCCTATTCCCCCCCTCTCTCCCCCTTGACCCCCACCCCCCCCATTTTTTTTTCTCCTCCACCCCTTCCACCTCATCAAGTCCTGGGCCACTGCACCCAGTCACTCATCACTTCCAGTACGAGATATCGGAGATGCCACTGCTCTTTTGCTTTGAATATTCCTGAAAATGTACCCCTTTTGTAACCACGTTTCTTTGCTGTTTTAATTCCCTGCATGAGACTTTTTTATTCAGCTTGAACTATAGGTATTGTTTTTCAATAAAAATTATTGTACCAGAAAAAAGCATGTTTTAGGTATGCTGTGTGAATGGGAACACGAAAGCTCTGTACGAATTATCAGATTATTATCGCTTCGAAAGCAGTATTTTTCGTTCATTTTTCTGAATACCTGCCTAGGTGGGTGGGGATGCCTAACACAAACCCTTACTGCTCTTATGGCTTATTCTATCCATAGGGAGAAGCAGGAGCAATTTTAACAGGTAGAAATGAGGGGATCTCTGTTTTAAAATCTTTTTTTTCCCTCTGTTATGTCTTCTATTCTGTTTCGCTAAACTGCATTCAAGTGATGACTAAATTGTCACTGCATGTACAACTTCTCTCCAGTCCTATTCCTCAACTATCTTCCAGGTATTGCACATTTTTGTCTTAGCACGTGGTGACTTTCGCTCTGATGGTGGTTTGGTATGTCTGGTTGTACACTCCATATGGCTTCTCATACTGCTTTCATTCCTTTCTCTTTTTACACGCATGTATTCATTTTTTCATATCATTCTGTTCACATTATAGAAGCCCCTTCTTGGGTCGGCTTCCCTCTATCACATACATCTACTCATGGAGATGGTGCTCGGTGGGGTTTGGTCTGCTTCCCCCTTCCGCCTCAGCTCCTGGGTGAGGTATCCCCTGAGGGGGTGTATCGAGTTCACAATGCCGCACTTTATAGTGCGACTATGGGTTGCAGGTATGTTAGTTTCAAATTTGATTATGTTCTATTCCAATTTAATTTGGTACAAAATTGATACTACCCTTACTATATTATTCCCTTTTTTATCAATTACAGTTATTAGACACAAGCATGCTCCTGAAGAGTGGGTAATAACCTCCACGAAACGCGTAGAGCTGTCATATGCTGTGTAAAACATGCAATGCAATAATTTCATTTTTTTTCTTTTTTATTTATATGTTTTATATGAGTTATGTACATGTCATTATGCAATATGTATTGATTGAAATGGAGAGGCTAGATACCCATTATGTCTTTTATATATATACATTATGTATGAACTGTCTACCATGTATCTGATGAATTTAAAACATACTAATATGCCTAATTCCTTTTTTATAAAAACTACTAATTTTTCAATAAAACATTTTTTTAATAACCTGTTGTGCTTCATTTAAAGTCCCCCCTTACCCCCTCTTTTTGTATTAATGATTAGGGATGGAGGTCTATGACCCACATGACCTCATTTAAAGTCCCACTATATTCCCTTGTCCCCTTGCTCCCTCCTATAACAAACATTAGATTTTATTTCCATCATTGACACTTTCAAAATTACAGAAAACAAAAAAATGGCGTCTTCAAAAGTTTGGGCACCCTGCAGAATTTATAGCATGCACTGCCCCCTTTGCAAGGCTGAGACCTGCCAGTGTCATAGATTGTTCTCAATCATCATCTGGGAAGACCAGGTGATGTCAATCTCAGGTTTTAAATGCCCAGACTCATCTGACCTTGCCCCAACAATCAGCACCATGAGATCTTCTAAACCAGGGATAAGCAATTAGCGGACCTCCAGCTGTTGCAAAACTACAAGTCCCATCATGCCTCTGCCTCTAGGTGTCATGCTTGTGGTTGTCAGAGTCTTGCTATGCGTCATGGAACTTGTAGTTCTGCAACAGCTGGAGGTCCCCTAATTGCATATCCCTGTTCTAAGCAGTTGTCTAGAAACCTGAAACTGAAAATAGTTGACGCTCACAAAGCTGGAGAAGGCTATAAAAAGATAGCAAAGCGTTTTCAGATGTCAATATCCTCTGTTCGGAATGTAATTAAGAAATGGCAGTCATCAGGAACAGTGGAAGTTAAAGCAAGATCTGGAAGACCAAGAAAAATATCAGACAGAACAGCTCACAGGATTGTGAGAAAAACAATTCAAAACCCACGTTTGACTGCACGATCCCTCCAGAAAGATCTGGCAGACACTGGAGTTGTGGGACACTATTCCACTATAAAGAGATACTTGTACAAATATGGTCTTCATGGAAGAGTCATCAGAAGAAAACCTCTTCTTTGTCCTCACCACAAAAATCAGCGTTTGAACTTTGCAAATGAACATATAGACAAGCCTGATACATTTTGGAAACAAGTTCTGTAGACCGATGAGGCTAAAATTGAACTTTTTGGCCGGAATGAGCAAAGGAGAAGAAGGGGCACAGAATTTAATGAAAAGAACCTCTGGTCACCTGTTAAGAATGGGGGTGGATCAATCATGCTTTGGGGTTGTATTGCAGCCAGTGGCAGAGGGAACATCTCACGAGTAGAAGGGAAAATGGATTCAATAAAATTTCAGCAAATTTTGGATGGTAACTTGATGCCATCTGTGAAAAAGCTGAAGTAAAAGAGAGGATGGCTTCTACAAATGGATAATGATCCTAAACACACCTCGAAATCCACGGGGGATTACATCAAGAGGCATAAACTGAAGGTTTTGCCATAGCCTTCACAATCTCCTGACCTCAACATAATTGAAAATCTATGGATAGACCTTAAAAGAGCAGTGCGTGACAGACAGCCCAGAAATCTCAAAGAACTGGAAGACTTTTGTAAGGAAGAATTTGCAAAGATACCTCAAACAAGAATTGAAAGACTCTTGGCTGGCTACAAAAAAGCGTTTACAAGCTGTGATACTTGCCAAAGGGGGCAGTACAAGATATTAACTCTGCAGGGTGCCCAAACTTTTGCAGACACCATTTTTTTGTTTTCTGTTATTTTGAAAGTGTAAATGATGGAAATAAAATCTAACTTTTGTTGACATATTATAAGAATGTCTAATCTGCAATTTGATGCCTTTTGGAGATTTTTCCATCATTCCTTGGCTTCTTTATGCACATTAAAACAAATTTTTACCTGGTGTGCCCAAACTTTCAATCCCCACTGTAGTGTGGTGACTGTCTTTTTTTTGGCGTACACTGCAGCCCAAAACTGACTGTTGCCCACACACTAAAACTTTTAATATGCAGGCAGTGTGAAAGGGAAATGAATAAAGGAAAGAAAAAGTCGGTTTCAAAGTATGCTACAAATTGCAATAATAAGAAACAGTGATATAATGTTTGCAAAAGAACAGCTGTAGCCTACCAGATTTATTTTTTCCCTCAAAAGGTGAAATGTATAAAAGGTCATTTACATGGGTGCTCGGCCCTGTGAAGACTGCTTGTTTACGTTTTGTACTAGCGCTCAGCTGTGTGCAGGCAGCTTTGAGAGTGAATTGATGCACATCGACTGTGCAGACTCATCCAAGTTTGATAGGCTTGAGTGCACAAACCTGGGCACAGTGCTCTTTATATAGATTACGACCTACTACTTTTGTGTTTGCCCCTATTTATCATGAGCTGAACTCAAAGATCTTTTTCTATGTACACAAAAGGCCTATTTCTCTCAAATATTGTTCACAAATCTGTCTAAATCTGTTAGCGAGCATTTCTCCTTTGCCGAGATAATCCATCCACCTCACAGGTGTGGCAAGATACTGATTAGACAGCATGATTATTGCACAGGTGTGCCTTAGGCTGGCCACAATAAAAGGCCACTCTAAAATGTGCAGTTTTATCACACAGCACAATGCCACAGATGTCGCAAGCTTTGAGGGAGTGTGCAATTGGCATGCTGACTGCAGGAATGTCCACCAGAACTGTTGCCCTTGAATTGAATGTTCATTTCTCTACCATAAACCGTCTTCAAAGGCGTTTCAGAGAATTTGGCAGTACATCCAACCGGCCTCACAACCGCAGACCACCTGTAACCACACCAGCCCAGGACCTCTACATCCAGCATCTTCACCTCCAAGATCGTCTGAGACAAGCCACCCGGACAGCTGCTGCAACGGTTTGCATAAACAAAGCATTTCTGCACAATCTGTCAGAAACCGTTTCAGGGAAGCTCATCTGCATGCTTGTCGTCCTCATTGGGTCTCGACCTGACTGCAGTTCATCATCGTAACTGACTTGAGTGGGCAAATGTTCATATTTGATGGCGTCTGGCACTTTGGAGAGGTGTTCTCTTTACGGATGAACCCCAGTTTTCACTGTACAGGGCAGATGGCAGACAGCGTGTATTGCATCGTGTGGGTGAGCGATTTGCTGATGTCAGTGTTGTGGATCGAGTGGCCCATAGTGGCGGTGGGATTATGGTATGGGCAGGTGTATGCTATGGATAACAAACAATGGTGCATTTTATTGATGGCATTTTGAATGACGAGACGAGATCCTGAGGCCCATTGTTGTGCCATTCATCCACAACCATCACCTCATGATAATGCACCTCATGTTGCAAGGATCTGTACACAATTCCCAGAAGCTGAAAACATCCCAGTTCTTGCATGGCCAGCATACTTACCAGACATGTCACCCATTGAGCATGTTTGGGATGCTCTGGATCGGCGTATACGACAGTGTTTTCCAATTCCTGCCAATATCCAGCAACTTCACACAGCCATTGAAGAGGAATGGACCAACATTCCACAGGCCACAATCAACAACCTGATCAACTATATATGAAGGAGATGTGCTGCACTGCATGAGGCAAATGGTGGTCACACCAGATACTGACTGGTTTTTGGACCCCCCGGACACCCCTAACACAGTAAAACTGCCCAAAGTGTTGCGTTTATAATTTTGCTCAGTGTACATACATAATTTTACTAATGAGCAATATTTCCTTGGCTGTTTGGTGTTTCTGTTCTTATTATAATAAATCTTCCTACATGTAAAGTATTTTAAAATTAAAAATTATAATAGGGTAATGATACAACTCTGGTTAAACTATCCCCACTTTATCAATTCCCCCGTCCCTAATTATATTTATAATATATATATATATATATAAATAATGTTAGAAGGCTAGCATGGTGGCCTGAATTTATGGGAGGAGCCTGGAGGGCATTTAAGCACCACACCCCCATGCTCTTTGTCGGTTCCAGTGCACAATAGCACATGTTACTGGGCCGGCTCTCCCCAGCTCACTTCATGTTTGTGAATCTGTGCGTTTGATTACCAGTGTGTTGCAGCTTCTCAGTTAGTGGTCTTCGTCGGCGGTTCTCGCTCGCTGTTGCAGGTAGGATTCAAATCTTTTCATTTCATACGCTATGTTACAATTCGTTATGTTTCCTATCCTGCATCCCCTTTTGTACTTCGCTGCCTCCTAGTTGTTGTCGGTCGTGCCCCGACATCATACGGCACAGGCATGGTAGATTTGAAGGTTCCCTATTTTATGATTCATGTGCAGAGCCACTGTCGGCCATTATCCAATATCACTTGATACAGGCTTTGTTGCTCACAGCATTCACTGTCTATGGGGGTTGCCACCAAATCTATTGGGTGATTAGCATGTATTGTTTGCACAGCTTCTGTGGCTGATTGAGGTGGTAGTTAGACCCACCTGAGCCTTGGCTGCACTCAATTAGCCTCGGGGGTTGGGTGGTTGGTGTTCAGTTGAAGCCATAGTACACTCTACAACCAAACTTGTATCAGACTCATTTCATGCATGCTACAACCAATTCGTATTGATCATGCCATTCACCTCACAATCGATTTGTAGCGAATCCATTGCATACTCACCACAATCTGATTCAAGCCTAGTCACAACGGTTCGTATCGGATGCATCACACATACACCAATTTGCATCGGACCATGTCACTTACTCTCTTTGTATTATTACCCTATCTACCGATTCATATCGGTGCATGCCTTCCCTTCAACTGATTTCGATCGGTTTATGTCATTACTCTGTTCATGTCATTTTCCTGACTACCGATTTGCATTGGTGAATGTACTACCCCACAAACGATCCATGTCAGATACTTACCACAGTCCAACATGTACCTAGTTACCGATTCATACCGGTCATGTTGTTTACTCGGTCCATGTTATCTTCCCGGTCTGTTACCCTTCCTACCGACTCGCATCAGTTCATACCATTTTTTTCACTACCAAATCGCACGTCATTCCTTACTACCAATTCGCATTGGTTCACCTCAGTTCCTATTGCTGACGCATGTCAGTTCATGTTATTCCACTACCAAATCGCACCGCTTCGTGTTTCTACTACCGATTCTCATCGGTTCATGCCACTTCCTACTACCGATTCATGTAATTTCCTATTACTCATGTTGGTTCATGTCATTCCACTACCGAGTCGCATCGGTTCATGTCAGTTCCTACTGCCGATTCGCATCGGTTCATGTCAGTTCCTACTACCAGGGCGCATCGGTTCATGTCAGTTCCTACTACTGAGTCGCATCGGTTCATGTCCGTTCCTACTACCGAGTCGCATCGGTTCATGTCCGTTCCTACTACCAAGTCGCATCGGTTCATGTCAGTTCCTACTACCGCGTCGCATCGGTTCATGTCAGTTCCTACTACCGAGTCGCATCGGTTCATGTCCGTTCATACTACTGAGTCGCATCGGATCATGTCTGTTCCTACGACCGAGTCGCATCGGCTCATGTCAGTTCCTACTACCAATTTGCATTAATTATGTTAGTGTTCTGCTGTTTCGAATCAGTTTGTGTCATGCCGCTAATTATCATCAGTTTATCTATCGATTTGCATCGGCTCATGTTATTTGCTACCACGGATTTGCATCGAAGCAAATCAGTTCACATGTAATTTAAGTCGACCCACATTTCGTATCGGTTCATGTCTTTTGCTTACTACCAATTCGTATCGATCCATGGCATCGGTTTAGTTCCACGCCAAGCACAGTTATGGTTAGTTTGGCCACAATACACCCCCCTTTCTATTTACTATCTTCATCCTTTACCTATCTATAGGTCAATTATGCAATCGCTGCAATTCATCAGTACAGGCTCTTGCAATCACTGCAAGCACGCCTTTGATTGCACTACACCTTGCGATCACTACAAGCACAGAACGAACAACACCTTAAAAAAAAAAAAACACACTTCCAGCGACATGCTTCGCCCCCTCTTCCAAATCACCGCAAGCACAGGTATGTGTTACTCTATACATTACAGCAGGCATTGCGATCGCTGCAAGCACGTGTTGTCATCTCTGTCAGCATGTACAAACACAAACTTCTTACAAATGCTGCAAGTATGCTTAACTAAACGCCTTGCAAATCGCTGCCAGCACGCTTTTTGACACTTCCCGCAACGCTGCAAGCATGCATTTCAAACATGAACTTCTTGCAATGGCTGCAAACACTTTTTTTGTAACTCCTTGCAATCACTGCGAGCACGCATCATCGCAAACCCCTCGCAATCACTGTGAACACTAACTGTCAAACTCCTTACAATCGCTGCATGCGTGT
This sequence comes from Glandirana rugosa, assembly GCA_018402905.1. Lineage (NCBI taxonomy): Eukaryota > Metazoa > Chordata > Amphibia > Anura > Ranidae > Glandirana > Glandirana rugosa. The sequence goes on along the minus strand of BLSH010356166.1, from coordinate 1,313,722 downwards.
ATCTACATAAATTCCTTGCAATTGCTGCAGGCACGCATCAACATAAATACCTCGCAATCACTGCGAGCATGCATAAACTAAACTTCTTGCAAATCACTGCAAACACACATTCACATAAACTCCTCGCAAACCGATGCGAGCACGCATCATCATCAATCCCTCGCAATCGCTGCGAGCAAGAACAAACACCACCCCATTACAAGCACATTCTCAGTGGCACACAATCGACCCCACACCATTTTAGTGGCACTTAATCGGCCACTCATCTCCAGTTGCATTAACATTGCGGGCCACTCATCGTTTTCTCTGTCATTTCTCCTTACGTCAGTCGAGTTCAGGTCCCATCCTGCATCAGGTTGGACGTTTTTCCCCTCAAAAAAACCCTTCCCACGTAGGGATCGCTTCTTCATCAGGGCCACCCGCATAACAAGGGTGGGACAGCCCCTGTAGGAAAATAAAAGATACTTTTTCACTTATGTCCCCCCTACTACAGGTTCGACCCATACCAGGACCTTGATAGATAGATAGAGCGTTAGTCAGGTGAGGTTCACGGGACTTTTCTGTCACATTATTCTGCAGCACTCTGTCACTAAATCTTCAATTTTACATTCACCATTCGGCATACTAAGGTTGGGCGTTCGTTACTGTCACATGTCTATGCATTACACTCTCTTTTCAGGGACCGACTCTCCACCTCACAGACAAGGTCGCTGAACATCAACTTGCTGACAGTGCAAGATTTAAGCAGACCGAGCATGTGTCATAAATCTACAGACCGAAACATTCCTACATAGGCCGTACCAGACTCCAGCTGCTTGCCCCAGTACATCCTGGGGCTCTAGTCCACATGTTGTGCTCAGCACAGACAGGCACCTGAGCTATCGGTTACCTGGCCAGTCACCTCCCGGCTCACCTAGGGTGCCACGCACTTTTTTGAGTGTTCTAAATTTCCACTATACCGTGTTCTATGATTGTAGAACACCGTCGGTTCTATCTATGCCTGTCATTTCGTTCCTGTACTTCTCTTTCCTCGTTCGGGAATTTCTGTATCCCACGCCGTTCTTTTTCCCTCTTCCACACACCCCCTTTGACACACCCCCTCTGGTTTTGTCTCAAGACTAACTTGAGTATCACCGACACAGAACTCTTTTGTCACCACTTCGCTGGCCTATGCTCCCCGCTCTGTGCCGCCTGCCAGCCAATTTGCCACACTGCAAACTGGTGTGCTAGTGTGGCCACAAGACGCCCCTTCAACCCCCCCCCCGCCACCTCAGGATTCCACACCAGCCTCATCACTCTATCTCTCTCCACTCATGAGTGCAAAAAACCTCCAGTCGGTAACTCTCGACGAACAGGCCATCGATGCCCTGCTACAGGCCAAACTAGACAAAGGATCTGTGATCAGCCCTTTCCCCCAGTAACCTTCCAGACCTGGAGACTCAGCCCTATTAGGCTTGTCAAGGGCAAGTTCTCCAATAAATTTCGGTTAGGGCACAATTTTTTCTGCACCTCATTCTTCGCACATTCCAAGCTTGAATTCCCTGATTCCTTTCAAGGAATTTTCCTTGAAAGACATCAGACGACATAGCTATCCAAGCAGTCTTTTTCGTGGAGCCTGTCACACCGAGCCCAGTGTCAGATGGTTATCCATTATTTGGATGATTTTCTACTCATTAAGCAACCAGACATACCACCGGTAAACCTCAATACGTTGAGAGTGGTGTTCAACAACTTCAACGTTGCCATAGCCGAACACAAAGTGGAAAGCCCGGCACAAGCCATCACCTTCTTAGGTGTCACTTTGGACACACGTGCCATGCAAGCCAGCCTGCCTCCCGACGAACTAACCCATATCAGGTCGGTCGGTCAGGACTCTCTCGCAGGGGGTACTAGGAAACAGATGCAGACTTTGCTGGGGACGCTCAATTTTGCAATAAGAATTATTCCTCAAGGCCGTATTTTATTTCACGGCTCCTAGTTTTCCTTACTCAGGTACAAGGAGCTGACCAAATCATTAGGTTAGACCCGGCAGCCATAGCCAACTTAGCAATGTGGGCTGAGTTCCTCACAAATTGTTACGGCATATTAAGGCTATCCCCACAGCATAAGCTGCATCACCACAGGTAGTCACAGAAGCTGCAGCTTCTACAGGCTTTGCTGCAATTTTTCGGCCATCACTGGTTTGCAAGTCCTTGGCCACCAGAAATCCTGTGAATTCCAGGTTTCTGTCATCCTGACTTTTGGAGCTGTACCCAATCGTGGCAGCTGCTCAGGTCTGGGGCCACACTTGGACAGGACAAGCCATGGTCTTCGCTACTAAACCAGGCTACGGCCAAAAACGTAAACACAGTAGATCCAAGTTGCTCCCCATTCGGACCACCGTTCTATATACCCGTAAGCATATCCAAGGCAAAAGCAAATCACAGAGGATGCGTTATCACATTTCAACTTTGCCTCTTTTCTCAGCAGTATCCTGGAGCCAACATGGATTGAAATGGCCAATGGCAAATGTTTGCTCATTACGAGCACCATCTTTCGAGACATGTCTAAAGTCCTTGCACGATTCATGTTTGGGGTTCAGCCCAGTCTAGTCATTCAAGCGGCCATCTACCTATCCTACTATGTTTTTTGTGGCCTAACAAATTCACCATCAGTGGCGCTAGCAGCTAGGTATACAAACGCTACTTAACTAGCTTCTAAAACCATTATGTCCATCACCTAGAAGTCTCAAAACCCATCAGGTCAGACCCAGGGTCGAAATCAGCCTCTTCCGGACTATAAACTCCTGGTGCCCAGTTGCGGTGCTTGACTAGCTGCCGACTCACCTACCCAGTCACTCTGACTCTAGCCCATTATTGCCTTTCCCTATCAGCCCATCAAGTGGCAACCAATTCATCAGGCACGTCAGAATCTTACTGTCCAAGCTTTGGCCTTGACCGCGGCATGTGGCGTGGCGTGACATATATATATGTGTGTCCACTATGTCTACTGCTACCAATTTACATCAAAAATTCTACAGAACCATGTAATCAAAGACAAGATAGCATGTAGGCACTCTGACATATTGAAACCTAAAGGAACAGGAAAAAACAGATGTGGAAAGGAAATAGTTTTCACAGTTTTCACTTGCAGAGTACGGCCCAGAGTGGGAGCAGAGTTGAACGTTTTATTTTTTCATATATATAGAAGAAAGATTAATACAAATATAAATACAAATATGTCTTCCTAATCGTTTCCTCATATACTGGAGATTATGAATCTTCTTGCGTGGAAAGAGGAATTCATTTGGCTCACTTGACATGACGTTGCAAGCCTGTACTCGTCCATACCTCATGATCTAGCCCTTAAAGCCGTATCCTACTGGTTGAAACATTCCACTGATATGTTGGCTTACGTATGTTCATTTATTTTGGAAGTGCTGAACTATTTATTAACACAACTACTTTTTATTTGATGGGGTTTTCTATCTCCAGAGGTGTGGGGCTGCTAAGGGAGCAAAGTTTTGACCCTCATTAGCCAACCTTTTTATGGGTTGGTGGGAGAGGTCCCACATCTTTGGAGATGGGAACCCCTTCAGGAGCCATATAGCCATGTACTACAGGTATATAGATGATTTGACCTTCATATGCCAAAGAGATAGCAAACTTGATTTATTATTTATTTTGGCTTTTTTGAATAAATAGATCTCCGTTTTTACTGGCTGCAGTAGTTTTTAAACAGTTAACTTTTTGAATGTCCAACTGGGTTATAGGGATGGAATGGTTTCATGTCAACTATATAGAAAGCCATTAGCGGGCAATAGTCTTCTACATGCCAGCTCCAGTCATCCACATCACACATGTAGTGGGTGCTCCATTCTGTCACCTGCAACCTCTCCAGGCTGACCGTCGTGAGTACACAGGCTTTTCACTAGGAGAACTGCTTGTCAGATCCCTGCATGGGCTGTTCACCCCCTCCCTATTCTCTCACACACACAGGCATCAGGTTACTCTGCTCTCCCCTGTGTCTCTATTGGCAGGAGGAGGAGAGCCAATTATAGAAGCCAATACAAGAGCAAATCAGGACTTTAACAAACAAAGGAGTCTGGAATATGAAGTCCCAACACAAAGCTGCCCACTGACTTTTAAAGGGACAGAACAAAACCCAGCTTCCTGGGAGCAGGAAAGGAACTAGAGACTCCATCTTGTTTCCTGAGGGAATCCCGTGAGCACGAGGCAGAGAAAGAGAACAGACCTAAGGGAGAGAATCTTTCCTCTCAGGTCATTTCACCATGTGATATTTTTAGGCCTCCGCTTCCAGTCAGGACATCCCAGGTGCATATCTAGGCGCACCTGCACCGATGGAAAAATGTTCCAGTGTGAGGTGACCAGTCAGGCCGCCAGGAAATCCTGTCTGCTCCAGGACGTTTGTTTGGGCCTTGATTGCAGGGTTGAGTGAGAGGGCTTTTGCCCATTTGCAGGAAACAAGGATACTACACACAGATGGAGTTAAATGAACATTGTATACAGACATCATTGCTGGTAGTCATCTTGCTGACACTTGTAGTGCTACAAGGCTAAAGGATAAGGCCATCCATTCACCAGGACACCGCTGCCCCTTTCACCTTGCTGAGAAAGATCCTGCTTCTTCACTTGATAATTTGGGCCAGTTGTGTTATTTGGGCCTGCTATCCAGGAGTTTAGGTGCACCAACGAGAGTGGCTAGCTGAAGGCGTTAAGACTCACCTTTCTTCAAAGGGACTGAAGTCACTTGTGCCATATGGGCCCGCACACACACATTCAGTGTTCTGTACAGGGGTGGCCTGTCAATAAGGGGCGCTTGGGCACCGCCTCCCCTCTGGCTAAGAAGAAAAAAGTCAACATGGCCCCTTAAAGGTGGCGCAGGTACATTGACTTTTTTTTTCGGCTCCTTGGCTGTCATCTGACAGCCAAGTAGTGAGCCTATTGGTCAGCCATTAAAGACTATGGATGTGCACTGAACAGGCACACATTCATAGTCTGATTGGATCGCATGGATGCGGTGGGCGGGTCACTGTGGCAGCGGACGTGACTCCCGCTCCCACGTAGACCCTGACCGATGACCACATGAAGCATGACGAGCGACGGACTGATGGGGACAGGCTCCAGCCCGCTCTCCGCAAGCCGATCTCTGCACACTCCTGCCTGCCTATTAGATGGGGTAAGTGCGGGACTTGTCTCAGCTTCCGGGGGATCTCTGCAATTTACCCCACCTGTGATATTGGCTGCAAAGTACCCAACCTGTGATATTGGCTGCAAAGTACCCCCACCTGTGATATTGGCTGCAAAGTACCCCCACCTGTGATATTGCCTGCAATTTACCCCATCTGTTTTATTGGCTGCAATGTACCCCCACCTGTGTTATTGGCTGCAATTTACCCCACCTGTGATATTGGCTGCAATTTACCCCCACCTGTGATATTGGCTGCAATTTACCCCACCTGTGATATTGGCTGCAATTTACCCCACCTGTGATATTGGCTGCAATGTACCCCCACCTGTGTTATTGGCTGCAATTTACCCCCACCTGTTATATTGGCTGCAATTTACCAATACATGTGTTATTGGCTGCAATTTACCCCCACCTGTGATACTGGCTGCAATTTACCCCCACCTGTGATATTGGCTGCAATTTACCCATACCTGTGTTACTGGCTGCAATTTACCCCACCTGTGATACTGGCTACTATATACCCCACCTGTGATGCTGGGGCTCTATACTGTGTCCTGTGATACTGGCTGCTATATACCCCACCTGTGATGCTGAGCTGTATACTGTGTCCTGTGATACTGAGCTGTATACTGTGTACTGTGATGCCTAGCTGTATACTCTTGACACAATATGTGGAATACAGGGGACGGAGTGGGTGGATTCTATAAGGTGTGGGGCTTATTAGAAGTAGGAGGGGTCAAAAAGGAAGGGTGTGGCCTGGCACCCCCCATCCTAAAACTTCACCAGCCGCCACTGGTTCTGTATATGCATTGGGTGTGCGGGACAGCTCATCTGGGAAGTTGAGCCATTAACTGTTAATCTGAACACAGTGTTATTTGGGACTGTGGTGTCAGGAGATAGAAGAGAGAGGTCTGACATTAAAAGGGCCAGTCTTCTGCTCTCCTCCTGCCTGGACTCAGAGCCAAATGTGGGAAGAGGTAACCAATCACAATGTAAAGTGTCATATTGTGATTTAGCAGTCAATCAAGTGTGCCTCTGCTCTTGGGGTTATTCTCAGGTTGGGAATCCCCTGAAAGCAGTCTGAATATAGTATTGAGAAGAAGAAAAACATATTACAGCGCACACATACAAAAATGAATATAGTATTGAGCTATAAAGTGAATTTGTGACCAATCAGTGCAAAAAATGTAACCAAGTAACCAAAAAAAAAAATATCAAAAACAAAAAATTATTATTATACTGCTGAATAGTGATTCCTATGCAGCGGAGCCAAGCTATCACCCCAGGGGTTACTGCACTAAGAGGGAGGCACTGCCCAAAATAGGCAGCAACTGAAACCTGGTCTAATCATCCCGGCACTCACACCTGCCAAATAGGAAGGGGACACAGTCTGAATTCAGCAAGGTGACACCATCAGCTCTTGCAATGTTCAGCTACCAAAAACATATATTTGAAATATTATTTATAATATTATTAGAAAAATAAATATAAAATGTATATACCACCAAGTGATATCTTGCTCAATGCAAGAAAAAGCAGCTGCTGACACTAAAGCCTCATACACACTGGCGTATTGAAAAAAAGCAGTAACTTCAAACGCAATTTTATCGGCGTTATGCATTGACGTCAATGCACATTTTTCCACGCTAGCTTTCTGCAGCGTTCCTCTGCCTCTATTCAAAATCAATGGTTCCCTATGGGAGCCAATTGATTTGAATAGAAGTCGCACCAGAAGTCGGATCATGATGATCAAACTTGCAGAGCGAATTGCGTGCTGAGGATCTTGAGGGGGAACCCCAGCAAAAATTTGCATGGGGTTCCCCCCCCCCCAAGAGGTACCAGGCCCTTCGATCTGGCATGGATTTTAAGAGGAACCCCCATGCTGGAAATACGGCGTAGGGTCCCCCCCAACATCCATACCAGACCCTTATCGACCCCAAGGGGGAGTTCTAGGAGTCGTGCGTTAAGCGAGACGTTCAAACTAGTAGTACTAGGCT